>JAEBUT010000044.1:346114-360297 GCA_020011035.1 Amanita subjunquillea | reverse complement strand
CACCGACCCTCATTCCCTCACTATTGAAGAAAGAGATTCAGCACTAGCACAGGCAAAACAGCTGCAACTAGCGGTTCGAAGTCTCCAATGGTGGGCTGAGATGGCAGCGCGGACTTGGGCAACATTGTCACTTGGCTTGAGTCACGGCAGGATCCGCATGGACGTCAGCATGGTAGCAGTCGGTGACTTCTCGCATACAAAGGGGTAATTACAGTTTCCTCTTCGTGTTGGCCTCCTGTCTCAGCGGACTGTTTCATACCCATCGTTTCCCCTTAACTGCGCACTGTACAGCTTGGACGCTATCTCCTTCATAGCCACCTTCATATTTCCTTTCTCAGGTAGCTATCGTTTCATTCCTGGGGCGCTGTGTTCTATCGACATCCATGGCATTGGGATCTTGCAGCCGAAGTTTGCCGCACCTACTACGCGAGGAGGGCCCAGCTCCCGATCGGTTCTGGACTCGCTGACCGCGTTGAATTTCCAGCGGGGTTTAGGCTCGGGCAGTTCCTACCGGCTTCGCGTGTCCGGGCCTTTGTCGCCTTCAATCCGCTGAGCGGAGTTACTGTTCCTCGAGGAGTAAATACTGCTCCTCAGGGCGTTTGCTTGTCTCCTTGTCGGTCAGAGACAGAGCCGCTCTCCGGTACCATTCATTCTATGTTTCCGGCACTTCATTCGGCTGCCATTATCCTTTTTTTCGGAGGCCCGGGCATGCAACTTCTTTTGAACCTACTTCCGAGAGAGCTTCTCCCCTCGTAACCCGTTACCTACGGGCTCTTTTTAAACTTCTGCACGTGTATCCTCACACGTGTGATGCGAGCACTGGTGACATGGTGCGCAGTTCGATATTTTTGATGAGCGGCTCATCAGTGTCACCAAAATCGCCATTTGATCTGCCGAAAATAAGTGCTCCCTGTATCAGGAACCGATTGATGATCTTCGCAATCAACTCATAATAAATTGTCTCAACAATCGACTGCGAAACCCTCTGACATATAGTGATAGGACCAATGAGATTTTGTCCTGTCATCGGCATTTTGCGCATTTCACTGTATATACAGCCGACAGAGCATTGAATAAAATGCGTGACCGCTGCGAGACATTTTGCCCGAGAACACTGGTGGTTTGGCGACATCTATTGTTGATCCGCCAGATCCTCCTGTATGGGTGGCGGAATATTGAATACTCGTCGCCTTCCGTATGTTGATGATGGGGGCGCAGTGCGGCGCGGTGGGAGCGAATGGCTGCTGCTGTGCTGAGGGCGGCATTGGTTTGGCTTGTAATAATGCAGTGGTTCCGCACTAGTTGGATAGTATTTTCTTGATTAATTTAGAAATCTGACACAGCTCGCGGACGGTCAGATCTTGTTCAGGATCCTGCCATCGGGGGGATATACTGGTGGTGGTGAAAATGGAGATAGAGATCTCGAGGGCTGTGATGCCGATGGAGATCTGAAAGTTGGTGGTGGTGGTGGAGAAGGGGGTGGAGACTTCTCAGAATGAAATCTGTAGTCGGGATTGAAAGAGATTAGCGATATGGATTGTAGAGGGTTCGGAATTAATGATTTCGAACGGTGCTGGTTTCCACTTGTGGTTTCTTCGGTAGGGCGAAGGGGGGGAATGATGATGATGATGATGAGGTTCCCGATTCTGAGGATGAGAAAAGGGATCTCCTTGTGCTGCGAAAAACCATGATCGTTTGGATCAAGATCTCCAAAAGAACTTCGTCCCAAAATTATCGATTGCGTTTTCGGTAACACAGTTCGACTGAAGAAAACCTCGTAAAATCATCGTCTTCAATGTCGTAAAGTGAGGAAGGGGGGAACCTTCGCCACTTGTTTGGGATGGTGCCTCAGGTTCGCAACCTCACAACGTGGTTACAATATAGGATAGATATTTATTAGCGTGGATTCGTATTTAAAGAAGACGACTACAGTCGAACTTGTCCTGGCCATACAACTCCACAACCCATACTCCGACCTGACCATAGAGTCAGCAGACTCTCGAGTGTCGGACGGGAGAATTTGGTCGTAACGCCATAACTCCCTCATACCCCCGGAAACCATACGCAAAATGGTCAAAACCCATACTTTGGGATCAAGTACCGTATTGTTATGTACCGTTGATGTAAGTACACACAAATGATTAACCGAAATAGTTGGAATTTTTGGATGTAATGGCGAAGGGCATGGGCTCCTTGCCCGCCCTCAGTATCCGAAAAAATGGACTCAAAGCTCTCGAAATCAAACCAGGGAAGCGGAAAAAGCTCCTTGAAGCTCAGCTGGTCCAAAGATGTAATCACACAGTCCAATTTCATCAGATGAGTGAAAGAATGGCTTATGGCGAGGCAAATCTCATTGACGAGCTCAGAGTTGTTTGAAATTGCTGAGAAGCAGGGACTATGGAAGTTCTTTGAGCGGATTTGGAAATCAACAGAAGGGAGAATTGTCCAAAAGTTACGGGAAGCAGGAGGAGAAGTTAGCTCAACTTGAAATGGAAGGAAAGAAAGCGCAACGACGTCGCACAAACTTTACCTACCATAGGAATCTGGGAAGTTTACGTGGACTTCAATAGGTCGCTTCTGAGCGAAAGCAGGTTCAAATAGGCACCAAAATGCCGGCGTGCCGATTGCTAAGTATGGCAATGATGCCGAATCAGACATGAAAACACACACCTGTCAAGCCTGTCTGCAACACAGAAAAGATTGCCACACGGCACAGCGTAGCAAGATCGTGAACTGGGATCATGCAAACGGTGAGAACGCAGACCAAGACTGCAAAACATGTTGATGGACAATAATACCCGGAACCTAAAACTGAACAGCCGTTAGAATCAGATTGGGTAAGGCCGGAGGCGAAGTGGGCGGAAGAGTGGGACAAGGGCCAAAAAAGGTTAGTAAAGCTGAGAGATTGGCGAAGGGCTGTGTCAAACAGAGCATCCCGCAATTTGATGAAATGATGCTATGCAGTGGGTATCTGTCGCATGAGTCCAGAAACTCAATAGTACGGGGGAAGCGATACGTCAGAAAATGGACCAAGTTTGCAGATTTGACGGTGTTCCAGCTATGAGGTCCGCTCCTTGATAAAGGTTGGCTGGATCAGTTCAAGGCTAGAAATGGCTTGAAGAACTTTAACGGCATGGGGAAGCGGTCAAGTGCAACAGAGACAGTTGGAAAGCGAGAAAAAGCGTAGGCGTGAATTGGATGCGGAAGCTTGGCGTATGGCCGGCAAAGGATATTTTAAATATAGGAGGAAACGGGCCTACAACATATAGCGGAAGTGCCTCAGGTTGTGAATATAATGAAATTAATAGTGACATTGAGCTAACTAACAGCAGAATGCCACCAGGATTCAGGGTTTGGCTACAGAGAGGTTCGTGGGCGTTAAAGGGAAAAAAGATTCGCGGTGACATATGCTTTAACGGCGGAATGCCGATGGATCAGAAAAGTTGGCAACCTATGTTATTGGGAGGGCAAGAAGAACACATTGCTTTCGGTAAAAGGACAGGGCAGGAGCTTAGGTGGCTATTATTTCAATAATCGACGGCATGGATGACGTCCAAGGATATACGCAGAATTGCTCAAGGATTGGGATAAGGAACTGGGCAAGACGAGCGCAAATACTCATCATTGCAAAGAAATTTGCCGGCCATATTTGTACCAAAATGGTATCCTGCAACATAACGTGTTGAAAACTTCGCACCCAATCGGACATCTCATGTACAGCCAAGGGATCAAGGGAATAAGTCGGTGCTTTTAAAGCACAGCTACCTGTTCAGGCATTCATATTCTGCGCGCTATCAGATCAGTAATGAAAATGGGTATCACACCAGGCCAAGAGATACGAGAGCAACCAGCTTCAGGCAATGCGGCTCACAGAATGCGGCTTTGCGAAAGGTGACCTACAACGATTCGGCATTGATGGCGAAAAGCCAAAATGATCCTACCTCCGGCCCAGATCCCAAACCAATCCAGCCGTCAGTTCCAATCGCATCCTCCGCAATTCGCGAGGCCTGATTCCCATTGCGAAATGCCGAGAAAAATGTTGAGGAAGCTCTAAAGGAACTGTCAGAGAACACCGGAGAAACGGGGCCAGAAAAGCAATAGGAATGGATAGGTGAACTACTCGTCCTCAATTCCAGAAATGAGTTGATAGGTTGCCGAGGAGGTGACAGATGAAGAGGATTGCCAAGCTGTCTTGGAAACACGGGAGATTGCGGGAAAGACACTGAATAATGGGGCTGGTGACGATGGATGTTCGGAAGGTGACGAGCGGTTTTGTTGAGGCTCGCCCCAACTTAGCGTGGGTCCTTCTTGCGCATCCTTATCAATCGATACATCGAATGGCGCGAGATGGCCCAGTTGCGCGCCAGATGGAGCAGTGATTATCCCTGCCTTTCACAACACGTCCAGATCCCGTTAGAACAATCCAGGACCTGGTGTCCACTAATATTACAGACTACAGTCACTCATAAATAGGGCTTTAGATGAGTAATTTCGTTACTCAACGCCTAGCAAAAGTGCTAATAAATGTTTTGAATGTGAACCTCTCAAGACCCATACTCCTCCTTAAATAACCCATAGAAAACCGTGACTCTCGACCAGTATGGGTTAGGACAAGTGCGACTGTATACTAAGCTGGGGGCCCGAACGGTTGTCCAGATAGCACTGTACTCCGAATGAGTACGGCTTTCCAAGAGCGCGTGACCAAACGGCGGTACTCTCCAAGGATTACGAAATTGGGGAGCAAAGTAGGTAAATAGAGCCTTCAAGGGGCCTAGACCAGGGGCAATTTAATGGGGTTAGGGGCTGGGGAGGCTGGTCCTACGATGCGAGTGACGTAAAGTGTCACTAATCGGCACTGGTATGCTCTGGTGCACAGGTGACCCTATATACCGGGGTAGGTACTTCGGTTTGCGTAGACCGGGAACGTAAGAGAGACCTTTTTATTAGATCCTCAAAGAACTGAATAGTTGTTTTGGACGGTTTTATTGTCCGACGAACAAATAAACGCTTTAGAGTCTCGGAAGACTGTGTGGAACCCCAGATTCAAGTCCCTTAGCCCAAGGGTCGCGGGGGCGAGCAATGAATGCTCTAAGTGAAGCGGTGGGGGGGCATAAGCTGTGAAGAAGTCGAGTTCTACTATCAGAGGACTACCGCTTGCCGTGATGGCTTAGGGCCCGCCAATCAAAGACTTGAGGGGAGGAGATGAGGTAGGGAAGAAACAACGAGAGGAAAGCGACTGAGGACGCTGGGTGTTTATTGCATAGTTTATATACAATAACAGGCTGGTCTGTGCATAACCGCGCTACGAACCCTAAGGCTATAGAAACACCTAAGCGCTAATAATAGTCCATGTATGAGTAAGACTGCTGCGCAATCGACTGCGGATTAGTCAGCAGCATGAGTCATCGGTCCGGTAGTCCGTAATTCTAATCTAATCTAATCGGTATCTCCTAAGCTAATCTAATCAGTAGCGCTAGACTGATAAGATGACGCCAAGAGGACTTGGACTAAGTGTTTGCTACGGTAACATATGTAAAATACAAAGAAAATGAATATAAAATGACTTAGAAATTGGAGCGTTCGATACGAGCCATGACAAGCAAAATCGCCCACAGAGGCAACAACGGACGACCATCGACAAAGTTACAGGGAGATTTGAATCACGGGACATCGGGGGCTAGGGAATAAGATCACTTCAGCAATTCTGAACACAGCCCGGGGTAATGAGGGCGAATATACCTGACTGTGTGAGGCACCAATATGGCGAGACCTGTTTCTTCGGGAACATCTGACAACCCGTTGAAAGGAAGACCAAGTTTTGGGAACACGAGGACTGTCTTAAGAGGTAGGTTTGGGCGACATTGAGGTCCTGTGGGCATGCCCAATGTCCCTGATTGGTCCATGAGAAGCAAGGGAGATTGTGATAAGCCACATAACTCACGTCTAGCACATCGGAGCCACAGAAAACCCTTTCACGGCACTACCCGAGATGAGTAATGGTGGAAGACAATGGTGGTTGATGTGGAGGAATTTTCATTCAATGTATGACCTGCATGACCATAAGCACAAGCAATCAGCACCGATGGGCTACTCAAGTACATTGGAGTTGCCTCGGCAGCCATGGAAGAACATTGCTGGGGACTTTGTCGGACTCACTGACTGATCACAAAACAGGAAGGGCACTTTGAACATGAATCTGTGTGGGGATAGATCAATTGACGTCAATGGTACATGGTGACACCAACAGGCAGACTTACGGGGCAAACAAGTAGCAGAGGTCATTTTGACACGCATAATACAGTGGCATGGTTTACCTGAAAGGAGGAGTAAGTGACAGAGACCTCACTGTGTACAAGCATGTGGCTGGAAATGGCTACATGAGGTATTGAAGGTGGGGAGGGCCATAGAGCACCGCCTACAACCTGGCAACAGATGGCGGCAACTGAGCGCCGCAAATCGGATGATAAAGCCAGATGTTGCGACAATGCGTGAAACCGGACCAGAAGGATGGGGCAGAGAAGATTCCTGCAATTCGAATATTTGCAATGAATTCTGTCCTGTTCGGAACCAAGGGTTTCCCCCCCCCGTTCTTTTGAGTTTAGGTCATCAGCCAAGAATGATGATTTGGAATAACAGAAATTGGATTCCCTGGTGTGAATAGAATTTGCATCAAAAATGAAGAGGCATGAGCGAGCGCATGATGCAATCATTGAGGCGAGGATACGCCAAAACCGATCAAGCCGATAACCAGATGAGAGCTTAATTCCGGAGGGCGACCTATTATATGGTCAATGAAAGAACCTGCGAATACCGGAAAGGGCAGGCTCGGAAGCTGATAACAAAATACAGTGGAACCATTTAAGGATTATCTGTATAGACATCCCCTGGTTGCAGAATCTATCAAGCTGGAAACCAGGAGAGCTTGAAGCACGGGGCAAACTGATGGTTGTTCCATGTGTCACTGTTTGAGGAACATTGCCAAGGATAACCGAAGATTCCCCGGCTGACAGACTTGCACGCAAGAACGGGAATTGGGCCGGAATTGAAAGAATGGCAATATTCAATGGGTCGAATATCGCACTCCAGAAAAGGGAAGGACCTAGATTTGGAGGTGCAATGGTCTACATGGGTGACATGACCTGCTTCCGCCATATTGTGGAATTAGAAAGACCTCGCCTTTAGACAGTATATGGAGGCAATGGGGGTCAATGCACACTAACAATTGAACCCTGGGGCACACAGGGCCACAATTGGGTGCCGCCATCATAAATAATTGTTCGATGAGGCCAGGAACTCCAATCGTACAAAGCAGACAGGGCCCCTCGAGCGCCATTAAACCTGGACATAAGGCAAACAAAAGGATGGACGATGTTAAAAGATGACAGGTAATAGACACGGAGGGACTAGTCCTCACAATTTGCTGTCACCACACCATGAACAGGGATGCCTCTTACCTACACTATAAACGCGTCATCACTCTCTAATGACCCTGGACTGCGGTGAGCCATCTAAGGGACGAGCGTCATTTATCAATAATGACCGGAACTGGCCATGAGATGTGTCTAATGTCAAAGAGAGCTTCGACACCAGAGATGGAACATCAGAAGGATTTATGAACATGGTGAGCCGCAACATAAACGGGGTCGCACCATTCCAATTGCTACCCCCAAATCCCAACACACATCGCCAGCCCCTGCTAATGAATCAATGGGCGCGGACATGATTTAAACCCAAAATTTGAGGGGACCAAGGATTGGAGGCCCCACTCAGTCACCAGGGGATTCCATAGGGGTGGTAACAGGAACCACCGCAAGGTCACAGAAACTTCCATGAACATTTCCTGTGATGGAAAGAAAAAGATTTGGAAAGCCACTACAAAAGGAAATTGGAGCGACAAGCTAACAAGTTTGTCAAGACGCTATTGGAGGGAATGATCACAAATGAGACGAGACATATTGCCGCGGATGGGGTGATGAGAAGTAGACGGACGACAGTGCACTGCACGTCAAGTGAGACAGGCTGGAGGAGGATGGTTGTGCAGGTACAAACCATGAAAGGGTGAATGTAATGTCCGCAGCACAGCTGTCCTACACATGTTTTGGCGCCTTCTATTGGATATCGCTCTCCGTATCTTATCTTATGCTCCCCATTTTAGTGTTGGTAATCCCTTATTCGCTCAACAAGCTATATATTTGACCCTCGAGGTCTCGTAGTATAGAGTTACCTGTGGAAGATGTAATGTACGGTAAGCTTTCTCAAGCAACACATTGACGATGTACTTACCGTTCATGTCAAGACCAAGGACGTCTAGAACTTCAGTGTGACACATCTCAACTTAACACTCAAGACTGCTCCCTTCACAACCCAAGCTGCTTTCTGGAGGCAGAATTCTTGTGTCATGGCTATCTGGGGAAAGTTGTGGGGATATTAAACCAAGCATGGTGTTCATCATCATGTAGCAAAGGCGGATGGTACCAAGGGTGGGTTTGCCCTGTTGGGATCCTTGGCACATGCGGTAGGTGGTCATGGAGCATGTAGGGGGCAGGGCACAAAGGCAAGTGGTTGTTGATGTTTGAGCAGGCTGATTGGCTGCAATTCGGAAAAACTCTGGTTTTAACAAGGTAACTTCCTTGTTATCATCTTCTACCCCCTTTTTATGGTCTGGCCTCCTGGACAGAGAATCAGCCTTTCCCATAGTTACTCCTGCCTTATGAATTAATTTGAAATTAAATCTGCTGAGGTATAATGCCCAGCGTGCTTGTCTGCGATTTAACTTTTTTGCATTCATAAAGTATTCGAGATTTTTATGATCCGTCCATATCTTGAATTCTTGCCTTGCTCCTTCCAAGTAATGTCTCCAGGCTTCGAGACATCTAATAATGCCCAACATTTCCTTATCGTGGACATCATAATTCCTCTCTGTTTCATTAAGGGATTTGGAGAGGTAAGCTACCGGTCTCCATTTGTTATCATTGCATTCCATCGATAATACTCCTCCCGTTGCGTAATCAGAGGCATCAGATTCTATTCTGAATTTCTTGTCGGAATCTGGAGCGACAAGAAGGGGTTGTTCCATAAATGTTTTTTTTAATGTTTTAAATGCATTTTCTTCTTCTTCCTTCCATTCCCATGTTTTGTCTTTTCTGACCAAGCTATGCAATGGTCGTGCAATTTTGGCGAAGTCTTGGACAAATCTTCTGTAATAATTTGCCAAACCTAAGAAATGTTGTACATCTTTAACACAGCCAGGTGTAGGCCAGTTAAGGATAGCATCAACTTTCTTTGGATCCATCTTTATTCCGTCAGGGCCAATAATGACCCCTAGGAATTCCACTTCCTGCACGTTCCATACACATTTTTCTGGTTTGACGTAAAGATTGTTTTCTTCCAAACGTCGGAGAACTTCAAGCACTATTTCTTTATGCCCTTTTTCGGTTTTGGTATAAATAAGGATGTCATCGATGTAAACAATGACTTTTCCTTCATTTATCATATCCCGAAATATGTCGTTCATCATTGCTTGGAAAGTTGCCGGAGAATTGGTAAGCCCAAAATACATTACTACTGGTTCAAAAGAACCTTCTGGTGTAGTAAAGGCGGCTTTCCATTTGTCTCCTTTCTTGATCCGTACATTATTATAACCCCACCTGAGGTCTAGCCTAGTGAAGTGTTTTGCCTGTCCTGCTCGGTCTACGAGCTCCGATATCAACGGTAATGGATAGTTGTTTTTAACTGTCCATTCATTTAGGTAACGGTAATCCTGTACCATTCTTTTCTTCCCATCTTTTTTCTTTACAAAGAACACTGGCGATGTTTGTGGTGATTTTGAAGGTCTGATGTACCCCTTTTTTAATTGATCATCAACGAAGTCCCTGACTTCGCCGAGTTCATCTGGTGATAAAGGATACACCTTTCCTTTCCTAGGTTGATAGCCCTGTTTGAGATCTATAGCATGATCCCACAGGCTTTCTAACCGCATTCTTTCTGACGCAGTTTTTTCGAACAAGTGTATGTACTTGTGATACTGCGATGGTACTAAATTTTTAGGCTCTGCCTTTTTTAATTCCCTAATCCATCTAGGATCGGTTGATTTGTTTTTTAAAGGAAGAAACTCATATTTCTTTCCTTCTTTGTATAATTTCGGATGTTTCCATTGATCGAGGAAATCCAGATCCGATTCTTCCCTTTCCTTCTGCTCTAACCAATGCGCGAAGTCCAACTCACGCTCCTTTTCCCAAATGTACATGTTGGACTCCCAATGCTCTGCTGCCTTGGTTTTCTTTTGTCTCTCCGCTGTCCACTCTTTCTGTTTATATCCACATGATCGTGGACAACATGTTAACTTTATTTCTCCGGTGATCCAATTAACGTCCGGATTATGTTTTCGTAACCAAGTTGAACCTATGATTACGTTAATTTTTCCCAACTCGCAAATTTCAAAGGTTGCACGTTCTTGATGTCCCTTGTAACTCATGATCAGATCTACCTCATGAGTGATCATACCTCCTTCATTGTTAGAACCGTCTACATTTCTAACTTGAATAGGTCGATCCAGAGGAATTAACCTAAAACCTTTTTGTTTAGCAAAGTTAGCGTTCATAAACAAACCTGTTGCTCCAGAATCAAGCAACGCTAACTCGGTTGTTTGATCGTGTGTGTCTAGAGTTTCTAGACCGATCTCCATTAGTATTTCGTCCTTTTGACCAATAGAACGAACTAAAAATTCTTTTTGTCCCTTTTTTAATATTCTTTTTTCGGTTGAGGACAAATTAAGCACAGGTCTAACCGCCCTGCCGCGCTCCTGTGCTTTGGCACCAGAGACCGTGTCCTGCGGAGTGATCCCAGAGACTGTTGAAGTCTCTAGGTCCACTATGGTACCTACCGTGTCCGTTTCCGTACCTAAAAGAGAATATCTATTTTGAGAGTTCAGTACGGGACCTACTGACTCTCGTCTTCTTTTAACTCTTCGCCTTTTGCGAAGTATTCCTTCATTTCGTCGAAGGACATGGTTCCGGATGTCCAAACCTGAACGGCAATTTCTTGCGATATGCCCGATTCTTCCACATTTGTAACAGCGCATCGGGGGGCGCTGTGTTCAATCCACATCCATCGCATTCGGGTCTTGCGGCCGAGGCGCCGCATTACTACTCAAGGAGGCTCCAGCTCCCGATCGGTTCTGACTCGCTGATCCCGCATTAAATTTCCAGTGGGGTTTAGGCTGGCCAGTTCCTACCGGCTTCGCCGTGTCCAGGCCTTTGGATCCTTCACTCCTCTTAGCGGAGTTACTGTTCCTCGAGGAGTAATATTGCTCCTCAGCTTTTGCTTGCCTCCATTGTCGGTCAAGGCGAACCAATCTCCTGTACCATTCATCAATGTTTCGGGTACTTCATCAGCCTCCATTATCCTTTTTCGGAGGCCGGCATTCAAACTTCTTTTGAACTCTTCGATAAGAGCTCGTCCCTCGTAACCCGTTCCTCGGGCTACCTTTTTAAATTTTTGCACGTGTTCTTCACACGTGTGTGCGCCTTGTGACATCGTGCGCAACTCTGATATTTTTGATGACTGTTTGTCAGTGTCGCCAAAATCCCTTTTGATCTGCCTGAATAATCGTTCCACCGTATCGGGAACCGATTGATGATCTTCGGCGATCAACTCTAATAGATTGTCTCGCCAATCAACTGCGAAACCATCTGACATATATGACAAGACCAATAAGATCTTGTCTTTCTCGTCGGCATTTGCCATTTTCAGCTGTAGGTACAGCCGACAGGCATTGATAAAGTTTGTGACCTCAGACATCTTGCCCGAGAATACTGGTGGCTTGGCGACATCTATTTTTGATCCACTGTTTCCACCTGCTGGTGCGGGAATATTGAATACCGTCCCTTCCGGTATGTTAATAACTGGGGCCGGTGCGGCCGGTGGAGCTAATGCTGCCTGCTGTGCTGCGGCGGCATTGTTTGCTTGGAGTGTTTGCAGTTGTTCTTGTAACTGCTGGATCGTGTGTTCCTGGTGATTTAGAATCTCCAGGAGTTGTGCGGACGTCAGATCTTGTTCGGGATCTGCCATCGTTGGATAGATTGGTGGTGGTGTAAATGGAGAAAGAGATCTCGAGGGCTGTGATGCCGATGGAGATCTGAAAGGTGGTGGTGGTGGTGAGAAAGGTGGTGCGACTTCTCCGATGAAATCTGCGTCAGAGTTGAAAAGGTTATCGATATGAATAGTCGTGGGATTTGGATGGATTATTTCAAATGGGGCTGGTTCCCACTGATGCGGTTCTTCGGTGAGCGAAGGGGTGGATGATGATGATGATGCAGATCCCGATTCTGATGATGATGAAAAGGGATCGCCCTGTGGCTCGAAACCGTGATCGTTTGGATCAAGATCTCCAAAAACTTCGTCCCAAAAGTGTTGAACGACCTTCACCCAAATACCCTAATATAGCCTTCAACACGGCTATCACGTTTGACCCTTAGAGGGTAATTTTCTTTTATATTTCTTTATTTACGTATATTTATTACAGTTCTATACACAAATATGTACATACACTAAAAGTGTATAGTAAGACCTGTATGATAGAGAATATTCAGTGCTCTTTCCCTAACCACATGTAGTATCTTACCAATTGAGTGCAAGACCTGGAAAGTTCTGGTCATGTCTATGACAGTGATATTCAATACTCAATAACACTGGAGAGGTGTTTGTCACTGTCTATGACAGTGATACAATACTCTCCGCCCTCAGTATCCTAAAAAATGGACTCAAAGCTCTCGAAAATCAAACCAGGGAGCGGAAAACGCTCCTTGAAGCTCAGGTCAAGTAATCAGTCAATTTCATCAGATGATGAAAAGATGGCTGATGGGCGAGGCAAATCTCATTGACGAGCTCAGAGTTGTTGAAATGCTGGAGAAAGCAAGGGACTATGGAAGTTCTTTTGACGGATTGGATATCATACAGAAGGGAATTGTCCAAAAGTTACGGGAAGCAGGAGGAGAGTTGGCTCAAACTTGAAATGGAAAGGAAGAAGCGCAAACGTACGTCCCACAAACTTTACCTACACTATGAGATCTGGGAAGTTTACGTGGGACTTCATAGGTCCTCTTGGAGCGAAAGCAGTCAATTCAACGAGCACCAAAATGCCGGCGTGCCATTGCTAAGAATGGCAATGATTCCGAATCAGACATGGAAACACACACACCTGTCAAGCCTGTCTTCACACAGAAAGAGATTGCCACACTGGCACAGCGTATCAAGATCGTGAACTGGTATCATGCCAACGGTGAGAACCAGACCAAGACGGCAAAAACATTTTGATGCAATATACCCGAACCTAAAACTGAACACACCGTTAAATCAGATTGGGTAAGGCAGGAGGCGAAGTGGCGGGAAGATTGGGACAAGGCCAAAAAAGGTAGTAAAGCTGAGAGATTGGCGAAGCGGCTGTGTCAAACAGGAGCATCCCGCAATTGATGAAATGATGCATCATTGGGTATCTGTCGCAATGAGTCAGAAAACCAATATTACGGGGGAAGCTATACGTCAGAAATGGACAAGTTTGCAGAATTTGACTCGGTGTTCCAGCTGCTGAGCGTCTCCCTTGAGTAAAGGTTGGCTGGATCAGTTCAAGGCTAGAAATGGCTTGAAGAACTTTACACGGCATGGGGAGCTGGGTCAGTGGCAAACAGAGACAGTTGAAAGCGAGAAAAAGCGTATGCGTGAATTGATCGAGAAGCTTGGCTATGCCGCAAAGGATATTTTTAATATGGATGAAACGGGCTTACACTATGCGTACGTGCTCAGGTTGTGATATAATAAATTAATAATGACATTGAGCTAACTAACATCAGAATGCCACCAGATTCAGGTTTGGCTACAGAGAGGTTCTTGGGCGTTAAAGGGAAAAAGATCCGGGTGACATATGCTTTTACTGCGAATGCCGATGGATCAGAAAAGTTGCAACCTCTGGTTATTGGGAGGGCCAAGAAGCCACATGCTTTCGGTAAAAGGACAGGGCAGGAGCTTGGTTTCTATTATTTCAATAATGCGACGGCATGGATGACGTCCCAAGATATACCAGAATTGGCTCAAGGATTGGGATAAGGAACTTGGCAAGACGAAGCGCAAAATACTCCTCTTGCAAGATAACTTTGCCGGCCATATTTTACCAGATGGTATCCTCAACA
>JAEBUT010000044.1:199601-346069 GCA_020011035.1 Amanita subjunquillea | reverse complement strand
TCACGAACGTATGACTCTATTGTCTCACGGACATATGATGCTCATCGTTTCATACGGCAGTGCTGACGGACATGAGACCAAACTATGTCTGACGGACATATGATTGACTGCTCAACACGGTTATGGGCCCCAGATAAGCCCGTCCTTGTTGTCAACGATAAACCCAAACATGTCTCAACGGGACCTGATCAACGACGATGAAAAATTTTCACATTTTTCAAAAATTATTTTTATATGAAACAAGACGCTAATAAAACATGTTTCATAGATAAAAGCTCATCATACTCTGTCGTCCTCAAAAATTTTCCACTTGCCATCGACTCCATAACATATCTCTCTGGCATCGGACTATCGTTTCTGCGCCCGATAGGATGAACATCCTATTGCTTCCACACTCGGTACACTCTCCCCGGCGCTGTCTTATCACCCATCAATCATTTCGCAACCTCTCCCTCCCTCCTGATGCCCCTTGCCACTCCTTCGTCTTCTTTTTACATTTTCCTTTTTACTGCCGCTGCTCGTCCCCACCCCCCCACGCAATATAACCCCCAAGCTCTTCACGACTCGGCCAAACACACTCAACGACGCCGGTCTTGGTTGCTTTATGTCTAAAGTATCAGACTGTCGATTAGCTGCGACCTATTGTGTCTGTCAGAAGACGAACTTCCTACAACCAGGTGTGCGTACAACCGCATGGAGACTAGCCTCCAAAATAGACGAACCCCATGCACTCATTTTTGATACAATTTCCAAAACAGCAGTTAAAATTTTCAACTTCATGGAACCGCGCATCCCCGTTCCTGAGATGAAAGCGACTAGTGCTCGTACTTTTCTCACACTCATTGTTCTCCGAAGACAAAAGTCTGACATTCCCCTGTACAAAACTTTATGCCAATAGCTCTTTACTACTGTGTCACAGTCCCCTTTTCTCCGCTCTTCCGACCAATGAGTGGACCACGCCGTCTCCTCTCATCAGCTACACTGTTCCACATATACGGCATCATGATGTCTTTTCAATTCTTACATTTCCGAGACAATATTCTGACTTCCATCATCGGAGACTATCGAAGGGGAATTATTGCTATGAAAGCAACAGCTACTAATTCGAGGGCATAAAGAGGACATAAAATCCCCCGCAGAGTTAAACTGGAAGGAGAAAGTATGCTGTCATGGCCAAACCTCAGAAGAAAAAAGATGACTGAAAATCAGCATGCTCAGCTACCACGCGTTCTGATGCAATCCAAAAAACCAAAGACCTCGCCCCCTCGCCAAGGCCTTTAGAGGCAAGGGAACGAAAAACGCGCCCAAGACACCCGCCGTACGTTCCTCCTGCATTCTGATCAGGAGACAGAATGCTGTCGAGATCATATCCTCCAGCTCTTTCTGTTCGCGGCTAGAAATGGACAAGCCGCATGCACACATCAGCTACCCGATTCACGGGTCAGTCAAAATATGGAAACGTGACATGGCCGGCAACGATCTATAAACACTAGATCCCTCGCTGATCCCTCTGGCGGTCACTAACCAACAATTGGAACGTTTTGCAACATATTGAAAACTTCGCACCCAATCTGACATCTCATGTACAGCCAATGGATCAAGGATAATTCGGTGCTTTAAAGCACACTACCGTTCAGCATTCATTCTGCGCGCTATCAATCAGTATGAAATGGGTATCACACAGCCAAGATATACGATATCAACCAGCTTCAGGCTATGCGGCTCACAGATGCTGCTTGGCGAAAGGTGGACGCTACAACGATTCGGCATTGCTGGCGAAAAGCAAATATCCTACCTACCTTCCAGATCCCAAACCAATCCAGCCCGTCATTCCATCGCATCCCTCCTCAATTCCGAGCCTGATCCATTGCAAATGCCGAGAAAAATGTTGAGGAAGCTCTAAATGAACTGTCAGACACCGGAGCACTGCAGAAAAGCAATAGGATGGATATTGACTCACTCCTCAATCCAGAAAATGAGTTGATAGTTGCCGAGGAGGTGACAGATGAAGAGATTTGCCAAGCTGTCTTGGAAGCACGGGAGATGCGGGAAAGACACTGATTGCGGATGGTGACGATGATGTTCAAGGTGACGACGGTCTTGTTGAGGCTCGCCCAACTTATCGTGAGGTCCTTCTTGCGCATCCGTTATCAATCGATACATCGATGGCCTAGATGGCCCAGTTGCGCGCCAGATGGAGGCAGTGTTACCTCCTTTCACACGTCAGATCCGATTAGAACAATCCAGGACCATGGTGTCCACTAATATTACAGACTACTTCACTCATAAATAGCTATTAGATAGTATTCGTTACTCTAACCCTTAGCAAAGTGCTAATATAATGTTTTGAATGTGACCTCTCAAGACCCATACTCCCTCTTAACCCATAGAAAACCGTGACTCTCGACCAGTATGGGTTAGGACAAGTTCGACTGTATACTAATCTGGGGCCGAACGGTTGTCCAGATAGCACTGTACTCCTAATGAGTACGGCCTTTCTCAAGAGCGCGTGACCAAACGGCGGCTACTCTCAAGGATTACGAAATGGGTACAAAGTATGTAAATATAGCCTTCAAGGGGCCTAGACCAGGGCAATTTAATGTGTGTAGGGGCTGGTGAGGCTGGTCCTACGATGCGAGTGACGTAACGTGTCACTAAATCGGCACTGGTATCCTGTGCACAGGTGACCCTATATACCGGGTTAGGTACTTCGGTTTGCGTAGACCGGGAACGTAAGATGAGGCTTTTATAGATGCCTCAAAGAACTATAGTTTGACGGTTTTATTGTCCGACAACAAATAAACGCTTTAGAGTCTGCGGAAGACTGTGTGAACCCCCAGATATCAAGTCCCCTTAGCCCAAGGGTCCGGGCGCGAGCATGATGCTCTAAGTGAAGCGGTGGGGCAGTAAGCTGTGAAGAAGTCGAGTTCTACTATCAGGACTACCCTTGCCGTGATGGCTTAGGGCCCCAACAGAAGACTTTAGAGGGGAGGAGATGAGGGTAGGGAAGAAACCCGAGAGAACTCGACTGAGGACTCTGGGTGTTAGTTGCATAGTTTATATACAATACAGGCTGGTCTGTGCACTAACCCCTACAACCCTAAAGGCTGTAGAACCCTACGCTAATAATAGTCCTGTATGAGTAAGACTGCTGCGCATCGACTGCGGATTAGTCAGCAGTCATGAGTCATCGGTCCGGTAGTCCGTAATCTAATCTAATCTAATCGTTATCTAATCTAATCTAATCTTAGCGCTGACTAGATAAGATAGACGCCGACTTGACTAAGTGTTTGGCTACTACATATGTAAAATACAAAGGAAAATGAATATAAAATGACTTAGAATTGGAGCGTTCGATACGAGCCATGACACAAAAGTAGCAGAGGCAACCACTGAACGACCATCAAAGTTACAGGGAGATTTGAATCACGGGACATCTGGGCTAGGGAATAAGATCACTTCAGCAATTCTGAACACAGCCAGGGGTAATGAGGCGAATATACCTGACTGTGTGAGGCACCAATATGGCGAGGACCTGTTCTTCGTGAACATTCTGAGCAACCCGTTGAAGTATACCAATTTTTGGGAACACGAGGGACTGGTCTTCAAGAGGTTGGGCGACATTGAGGTCCTGTGCATGCCCAATGTCCTGATTGGTCCATGGAAAGCAAGGGAGATTGTGATAAGCCACATACACTCACTTCTAGCACATCTGGGCCACCGGAAAACCCTTCACGCACTCCGAGATGAGGTATGGTGGAAGACAATGGTGGTTGATGTGGAGGAATATTGTCATTCATGTATGACCTGCATGACCAGTAAGCCAAGCAATCAAGCACCGATGGGGCTACTCAAGACATTGGAGGTGCCTCGGCAGCCATGGCAGAACATTGCATTGGACTTTGTCGGACCACTGCCTGAGTCACAAAACAGGAATGGCACATTTGACATGATCTGTGTGGTGATAGATCAATTGACTTCAATGGTACATGTGACACCAACAAGGCAGACTTACGGGGCAAAGCAAGTAGCAGAGGTCATATTTGACACCATATACAAGTTGCATGGTTTACCTGAAAGGATAGTAAGTGACAGAGACTCACTGTTTACAAGCATGTTCTGGAAATGGCTACATGAGTTATTGAAGGTGGGGAGGTCCATCTATCCACCGCCTACCACCTGCAAACAGATGGCGCAACTGAGCGCGCAAATCGGATGATAACCCAGATGTTGCGACAATGCGTGAAACCGGACCAGAAGGATTGGGCAGAGAAGATTCCTGCAATCGAATTTGCAATGAATTCTGCCTGTTCGGAAACCACTGGGTTTTCCCCGTTCTTTTTGAGTTATGGTCATCAGCCAAGAATGATGATTTGGAATAACGAATTGGAATTCCCTGGTGTGAATGAATTTGCATCACAAATGAAAGAGGCATTGATGCGAGCGCATGATGCAATCATTGAGGCACGGATACGCCAAACCGATCAAGCCAATAAACACAGATGGAGAGCTGAATTCCGGGAGGGCGACCTAGTATATTTGTCAATGAAGAACCTGCGACTACCGAAAGGGCAGGCTCGGAAGCTGATACCAAAATACATTGGACCATTTAAGATTATCTGTATAGCATCCCCTGGTTCATCTTATCAGCTGGAAATACCATGAGAGCTGAAAGCACGGGGCATACATGATGTTTTCCATGTGTCACTGTTGAGGAAACATTTCCCAAATGATGACCGAAGATTCCCCGGCTGACAGCTGCACCAGATACCGGGATTGGGCCAGGAATTGAAAGAATGGCATATCAAATGGGTCATATCGCACTCCAGAAAAGGGAAGGACACTATATTTGAGGTGCAATGGTCTACAGGTGACATGACCTGGCTTCCATTTGTGGAATTAAAAGACCTCGCCATGTTAGACGAGTATATGGAGGCAATGGGGGTCATGCACACTAAACAATTGAACCCTGGGCACACAGGGCCACAATTGGGTGCCGCCATCATAAATATTGTTCATGATGGCCAGGAACTCCACTCGTACAAAGCAGCAGGGCCCTCGAGCGCCATTAAACCTGGACAAGGCAAACAAAAGGATGGACATGTTAAAAGATGACAGGTGATAGACAACGGAGGACAGTCTCACATTTGCTGTCACCACACACCTGAACAGATGCCTCTACACTATACGCGTCATCACTCTCATAATGACCCTGGACTGCGGTACCATCTAAGGGACGAGCGTCATTATCATAATGACCGAACTGGCCATGGAGATGTTTCTATGTCAAATAGAGCCTTCGACACCATGCTGGAACATCAGAAGGATGTTATGAACATGGTGACCAACATACTGTGTCGCACCATTCCCATTGCTACCCCAAATCCCAACACACCTCGCCAGCCTCGTGCTATGAATCAATGGGCGCGGACATGGATTTAACCCAAATTTGAGGGACCGTATTGGAGGCCCCACTCAGTCACCAGGAGGATTCCATAGGGGTGGTAACAGGAACCACCGCAAAGGTCACCGCAACTTCCATAACATTTTCTGTGATGAAAGAAAAGATTTGAAAGCCACTACAAAGGAATTGGACGACAAGCTAAACAAGTTTGTCAGCGACGCTATTGGAGGGAATGATCAACAAATGGAGACGGACGACATATTGCCCGGATGGGGTGATGAAGAAGTAGACGACGACATTGCACTGCACGTCAAGTGAACAGCTGGAGGAGGATGGTTTGCAGGTACAAACCATGAAGGGTGAATGTAATGTCCGCAGCACAGCTGTCCTACACATGTTGGCCCTTCTATTGTTCTCTCCTTATCTTATCTTATCTCCCCCATTTATTGTTGTAATCCTTATTCTTCTCAACAAGCTATTATTTGACCCTCGAGGTCTCGTAGTATATATTTACCTGTACGATGTAATGTACGGTAGCTTTCTCAACAAACACCTTGACTATGTACTTACCGTTCAATGTCAAGACCAAGGAACTCTAGAACTTCAGTGTGACACATCTCAAGCTTAACACTCAAGACTGCGTCTTCACAACCAAGCTGGCTTTCTGAGGCAGAATTCTTTGTCATTGCTATCTGGGCAATTTTGGTTATTAAACCAAGCATGGTGTTCATCATCATTATCAAAGGCGATGGTACCAGGGTGGGTTCCCTGTTGGTATCCTTGGCACATTCGGTAGGTGGTGCATGGGCATGTAGGTGGCAGGCACAAAGGCAAGGTGGTTGTTGATGTTTGAGGCATGCTGATTGTTACAGTTTCTTCTTTGTTTCGTCTTACTGTTTCCATAGACTGTTTCATATTCATCATTTCTCCGTAACTGCGCATCGTACAGCTTGGATGCTATCTCCTTTCATAGCTACCTTCACATTTCCTTTCTCAGGTAGTCATCGTTTCATTCCTTTTATAGTTCCCATTGTTCTCTAATCGTATATAAACCCCATGTACTGTAGAGTAACTCCAGTTCCAACTTAGACGAGTTTTGCTCTCAACAATGATCGACTTGAACACTCTTCTCTCTCATTGTTCTCAAAGCCTTTGTCATCATTTGACTTAGTGTCTGAACTCTTTGTCCAGTGGCTGGGAGCGGACCGAGACTCTGCTTGTCGCTGTTGACTTAGAGCGAACCACGACGAGGGCATCATCCGTAACACAAGTTGGAACTCACGAACCGCTCAGTGCATCGTCACTAGCCAGACACCATTGATACCAGAGCCTCTTCGATTAGGCCACCGAACGACTCTGTTCGCTTCAGACAGAAGTACTACCTTAACCGAAGAGAAGTCTACTTCTCTACTACACACAAGGTCTGGTGCTACGTCTCAGGAACAAAGAGAAAGAACCTACCGGTCTCAGAGGAACTTTTCGAAGGAGAGTATAAAAAAGGAGACCCTACCAACAAATTACCACCAGAAATCTGGAGTTTCGAGTTGACGAAGAACTAGGAGACTACAGCTTCTTCGCATTTGATAAACCGATAATTGCCAAGTGGAACGAATACAGAGAACAGCAGCAGATCGAGATAGATCTAGCCTTTGGGGACAAACCAAAACAAGGAGAATGTTACGGACGATGCCCTCGTCGTGGTTCGTTCTAAGTCAACAGCGACAAGCAGAGTCTCGGTCCGCTCCCAGCCACTGAACAAAGAGTTCAGACGCTAAGTCAAACGATGACAAAGGCCTTGAGAACAATGAGAGATAAGAGCGTTCGAGTCGATCGTTGTTGAGAGCAAAACTCGTCTAAGTTGGAACTGGGTTTACTCTACTGTACATGGGGTTTATATACGTTTAGAGAACAAAGGAAACTATAAGAGGAATGAAACGATGACTACCTGAGAAAGGAAATGTGAAGGTAGCTATGAAAAGGAGATAGCATCCAGGCTGTACGATGCGCAGTTAAGGGGAAATGATAGATATGAAACAGTCTATGGAAACAGTAAGACGAAACAAAGAAGAAACTGTAACAGAGAAAGCTCGAAACAAGGAATGGAATCGAAACACGAACCAGGAACACAGGATCCGAGACCTGAAACACCAGAACCGAAACAGGAACCAGAAAAGGAAATGTCAAACGACAAGGAAACATCCTTGAAAGGAATAAGGGGAATCTCCGTTAAAGAATTCACAGGACAGCGCTCTAAGGCAAAACACTTCATCAATACATTTGATGACATCTTCGATCTTGATGAAGGGCGCTTTGAAACATCGAAAAAGCAGATCAAATACGTTCTCCTTCATTTAGGGGAAGAACTAGACGATTGGAAAGCCAATCTTCGAGGAGAATTAGAGGCAGCAGAATCAATCAAAGGGAAATCAGTGGAAAGCGCATATACACTTTCTTGGGATAATTACACCAGCTTCAAGTGACGATCCTTGAGAGACTGGGGAGAATCTGACAGCACAGCCAGGACCCTGAATGATCTAGATAAAGTCAAAGTAGGCGGAGATATCGACATCCCTGCCTACATTCAGAAGTTCCAAGCGCTCATACACTCCACCGGAATTACAGGGTTCATGGCGCAGCACATCTATTTCTGTAAAGGACTCCCTGCATCAGTAGCAGCAAAGATCATCGAAAACCCTGCAGTTACCAGTATGGAAACAGCTTATAACGCTGCAGAACGCCTGCACAATGCTTGGGAGACTATGAAATTAATGAACCAATTGTCCGGATCAGGAGACACAAAAGGGCGTTTCAAATTTAACCGAAACCAGAAGCCCTCTACATCCGGATCAAGGGGAATTAATGCTGTGAGCACAGGACGTCTGTCAGATGCCCAAAAGGAGGAATACCAAAAGACTGGCAAGTGTTTCAGATGCGGAACACAGGGACACATATCCAGGGACTGCCCAAACAAAGGGAACACCCAAACGCCGTCCTACAAATCCTCCTCCCCACAGAATCGCACAATCAGAGCAGTAGAGGAAACGACCTCAAACAAATCAGCCGCCCAACACATTAGGGCGCTGTTGCAAGAACTTCCTGAAGAAGAACGTGAAAATACCCTCCAGGAACTCGAATCCGAGGGTTTTTAAGAAGGAGACGCCAGAAAGCGGTTGACGCCTCCAGTACCATCAAACAGTTAGCACTTGACTCTGTAATTGTAAATTCCAATAATAACAAACGGATTTCCATTACTGTGCAAACGACCCATAAACCCGCTGAAATATCTGCTCTCATCGATTGTGGAGCAGAAGGAAACTTCATTGACGAACCAATATCGAAAGATTTACCAAAGGAACTCTTAAAACAACCAATTAGAGTCAAGAACGCTGACGGAACAATCAACCAGAACGGATTAATCACTCATCGCACTTGTCTTGCCTATTCTATCGAAGGAAGGACATACAACAACTGGTTATGGATCACCAACTTAGGAGATCAGGCAATAATCTTTGGAATACCTTGGTTAGAACAACATAATCCTACTATTGATTGGCGAAAGAAAACCCTCCAGATGGACGATGACTCCGAAGACACCAAACCTATTTGGCGCATGGCATTAGACAATCGACAATGGGGAGAAGACGAATATTGGATTAGGGTAAAAACTTCAGCATCGCAAGCGCTCGAACATCAGGCAAAACGAGACGAAGCACCAACAGTCTTGCCTTCAGAATATAAGCATTGGCAAGCCACCTTTGAAAAGAAAGCCTCCGAGTGTTTCCCATCTTCTCGCCCATGGGATCATGCAATTGAACTCAAAACAGGATTCACGCCAAAAGTCAATAAGATATACCCGCTATCGCTAAAGGAACAGTCAACTCTTGATGAATGGATTAAGGAACAACTCGATAAAGGATATATTCGACCATCTAAGTCACCGCAGGCATCACCATTCTTCTTCGTCTCTAAGAAAGAAAGTGGCACGCTTCGACCTTGTCAGGATTATCGATACCTAAACGAGTGGACGATCAAGAATGCCTATCCATTACCATTAGTCTCAGATCTTATGACAAAATTGGAAGGTGCAAATTATTTCACTAAACTTGATTTGCGCTGGGGATATAACAACGTCCGAATCAAGAAAGGCGATGAATGGAAGGCAGCATTTATAACAAACCAAGGCCTATATGAGCCAACGGTCATGTTCTTTGGCCTTTGCAATTCACCCTCAATGTTCCAAACTATGATTGTTACGGACGATGCCCTCGTTGTGGTTTGTTCTAAGTCAACAGCGACAAGCAGAGTCTCGGTCCGCTCCCAGCCACTGGACAAAGAGTTCAGACGCTAAGTCAAACGATGACAAAGGCCTTGAGAACGATGAGAGAGAAGAGCGTTCAAATCGATCATTGTTGAGAGCAAAACTCGTCTAAGTTGGAACTAGAGTTACTCTAAAGTACATGGGGTTTATATACGGCCAGAGAACAATGGAGACTATAAAGGGAATGAAACGATGGCTACCTAAGAAAGGAAACGTGAAGGTAACTATGAAAGGAGATAGTGTCCAGGCTGTACGATGCGCAGTTAAGGAGAAGTGATGAGTATGAAACGGTTTACTGAGACAGGAAGATGAAACGAAGAGGAAACTGTAACATTACCCCCTTCGTATGCGAGAAGTCACCGACTTCTACCATGCAGTTGTCCATGCGTGATCCTGCCGTGACTCAAGCCAAGTGACGACATTGCCTAGGTCTGCTGCTGCTGTCTCCGCTCACCATTGAAGACTGCGAACTGCTAGCTGCAGTTGCTTCGCTTGCGCCAGCATCGAGTCCCTTTCTTCGAGAGTAAGGGAATGGGGATCCGTGGTGATGGTGAGCCCTGTGACAAAGTCCAAGGGTTCGGAAAACTGAGCGTAGAGGACGAGGATTTTGGCGAGGCTGTCGCTGACGGTTTGGAGCATGGCATTGTGGGGGCGAACAACGATGGGTGGTGTGACGGTGATGGCGGGTTCGATAAGCGCTGCAGGATGTTCGTGCAGCTCAGGGAGGTCGGCAAAATCAAAGTCATCGATGGTGACAGTGGTCTCGACGAAGACCTCGAGGGGGAAGTTGTGGGTGGCGGTGATAAAGGGCGAGAGGAAGTTGACCGGTTCGATGTAGTAATGGCCACACGCGGTGACCAGCAGAGCGAAGACGAGGGCGACAGCGTAGGCAATGATAGCGAGTACAGACATTTTTGATTTGTATGGGGTTGAGGAAAGCATTCCTGTTATTTGAGGCCTTTTTATTCTTCATTGAACAGCTCGTCCTCCCAATCGATTGTCCGGAGTTCTCCATCCGCAGATCGGTAAGAGAATGTGGGTGCTCTGATGCTGGGAACATATTCGAGTTCTTCATCAGGTTCTTCTGATTCGCTTAGCTCGTTCCTGGTAGTGGTGGAAACTTCATTCTCATGGTCAACATTCGTTTCAGGGATAGAGTCCTGTGGCGTTAAGCATTCGGGTGAGTTGGGTATGGTAGGTCCGCCCGTGCTGTCAAACATGTCTAGGAAGTCAAGGCTCTCAAGCGCTCTGCTGAGGCTTGATACTGTATCAGGGAGTCGTTGAGTAATAGCCCATCTGTGGAATTCTATTGCTCTATTTGCGCGATCCAACCGTTGAATTAAATCGAATGCTTCTGGGTTTTCCTGACGGATGACTGCTTCAGCATATACATTGTGTGAGTGATTCAGGGGTCTGTTAGGCGATGGGAGATAGGGTGACATTGCCTCAGGGTAGGATGGTAATTCTTCAAGTGCAAATGTGAGATCCTCATACTTTGGGAGATAATGTAGACAAGCGTTAAATGGGATTTCGACGTGTCCCTGTGGGTGTGTCAGGTGTCCATGAGTGAGTCTGGGAGTCCTGCATCCAATTAATCGAGTTGCTTGAGTTCGAATATAATTGATCTGCCGAGGCGGTTCTAAAGAGGTGATGTGATAAGTAGGAAATGTGATTAGTCATCCTTTGAAGCTTTCATATAATTTCGGGGTATATCGTCCTCGAGTGGAACAATATTTCTTTGTGTATCAGATGTTTTGTTTGAGTGTTTGGCGGTTACGATAGCGAGACATGGGGTTTTACAACTGTCGTCTGAGTTTATATGCTCGTAAGACGTCCGCAGCATTGCTTAGATTGCGTTCAGGTTCCCAAGAGTTGTCATTCGGACCGTACCCTTTCCATCTAACCAAATACTGATATCCTGCTCCGCGTTTTCAATGTGTGAGAATCGCTTCCACTTCAAACTCTTCTTGTCCATTTACTAGATCAGGGGTTGGAGTCATGTAATTTGGTCCATGCATTTCAGTTTCTCTATATGGCATAAGGAGTGATGTGTGAAAGACTGGATGAATGTGCCATTGTTTCGGTAGCTTGAGTTTATATGTTACAGGTCCTAGTACTTGTTCGACTATAAAGGGTCCTTCTCGTTTAGGCGCTAGCTTCCTAGATTGGTATGGTATGTTGAGGTTCCTGTTTTCGAGCCATACTTTGTCTCCTTGTACAAATTTAATTGCTTTGTCCCTGACTTGTCGCGCAACCATCTGCCTTGCTAGTTCGTGTGCAGCTAGCGCTTCTTCTCTAGCTTTTCGTAGTAGTTGTAGGCGTTCTTCTGCGGCCAGTGTTGTCATTTTCTGTACAGTGGTTGGTAATGCGACGGGATTCGTTCTGTACATGAGTTGAAACGGGGAGGCTTTAACTGAGTCATGATGTCGATTATTATGAGCAAATTCAGCAATTGGGAGTAGTTGTTTCCATCTATGGGGTTCGTTTGCGCAAAATATCCGAAGGTATACTTCTAATTCTTGATTAACGTGTTCTGTTTCTCCATCAGTTTGTGGGTGATAAGCTGTGCTCATTCTGTGATTGATTCCTAATGTTTTTCTGATTTCCTGGAAGACCTTAGCCAAAAACTGTGGTCCTCAATCCGAGATAAGTATATCAGGTAGTCCGAAGCGTTTGAATATTTCTGAGATGTAAAGGTCGGCTGTTCCCAAAGCGTCGATGGTTTTCTTGCAAGGAGTAATAATTACCCCCTTCGTAAGACCATGGTCCACCGTGACCAGAATCGAGTCATATCCATCAGCAATGGGTAGATCCGTAATGAAATCCAATGTGACTTGTTGAAATGGGTGAGTTGCTTTCGATCCAATAGGTAGAAGAGCCGGGGTGTTAGGATGAGTATTTACTTTCATCTGTTGACAGGTAGCACAACCTGTGATCCATTCTTTAACGTGTTTATACATTCCTGGCCACCAATAGTCGTGTTGTAGAAGTTCAAGAGTTTTCATATGTCCAGGATGTCCTGATGTGAGCGATTCATGAATTGTTTTGACGATCTGTGTCCTGAGCGTTCCATTATCCGGTATGTAAGCTCTGTCAATATATCGAATGATTCCATCAACAAATGCCCAGTCCTGGAGTTTTGTAAAGGTTATTGGGTTTTCTTTACTTAATCCCGCGGTGCATCTTACACTGGACCAATTTTATTGGTAATGTAATGCACGTACAGGTTTGTAGTAAAGAAATGTCTGATTACCTAATTATTTTGAAGCGCGACATAAGGTTGCACGCACAAGCAACAAAAACAAATATATACATTTTACGAAGATGCGCATATGATTATGCGCATCGAGATAGTAGTCAACAAGATGACGAGGAGAGCGAGGTTCCCGCGAAGACGTCAGAGCCCTTACACCCTCCCCAACTAGATTGCCCCGAAGGTGCAATCTATAAATTTGAAAGAAAGGAGAGACAAGCTCTCCTTGGGAAGGTGACTAGGACGGCCTCGATCGTTCAGCCCGGGCCCCATGGGTGAACCCTCAACGTCCATGCCGCCGAGTTGCGCACTCGGGTTGGAGCGTGGCTCGTTGCTTGCTGGCGTCGAGTAGGGCAGGGCGTCTCCCGCCGGGGGTCCTTCGTGATAAGGGAGGGGCTGGACGGCCAGTCCTTGGTTCGAAATTTCTGCCTCCTTCGAGGCGATCTGCGAGAGGTTTCCCTCTCCTCCCCTTCGGCTTCTTCCTTTGGGACATGGAGGGTCTTGAAACCCTCGGGACTGGGATGGCTTTGCTCCAGTCGGGCTCGAGCGGCCGTTCAATGCTGGCGATGTGGTTTCTGGCAAAATCCCTGAAGAGGGAATCGCAGTCTCCGCTCGTTAGTCCGCACTTGTAGAAGTGCGTGACTATATCATCGAGCTGGTACTCACCCTTGTGAACAAATCGGGTAGGAGCATACCCGATTAACCCTTCCTCTTTGAAGCCCAATCGAGAGAGGACGCTTTTGAAGAGGCCCAACCTCTCGAAGAGGTGGCAAGCCAACCACCAGAACCAAGTGGTGGTTCCCTCGCTTGGGTGAGGTTCTGTCATCGAGAGGAACAGCCACACCATAACGTCTTGGACGTTGAAACGATTGTCTGCTCCTCGCCGAACAGCGGGAGGAAATCCTTTTCTCCTGGCGATTTCCTCAACGTTGGGTTCTTCCGACAGATCGTTAAACGGGAGGAGCCCGGTCATCGTGGCATCCTTGACCGCCCATTGCTGAGCGTTGGACCTTTGGTCAAAAGGCACCTTAGATGCCTCCCTTGCCATCTGCATGGGTTTCCCGTTTTGCCAGAACCACTTTCCGGCAGTGGGTCTTTTCGAGCACTTTACTCTCCCCCCCCCCTCAAATCTCGGAATCCGAGTGGGTTACGAGGAGTCCTCGTATTCCGATCGTATTCCGAGCTCCAATTCCGAGCTCAGAATTTTGGCTGAGAGCCCACTCAAAATGGAACTCGGACTACAAGTGCAGTCCAAGCCCATTCCGAGCCCATTCCGAGCCTAGCTAGGACAAATCCGACCAGTCCTAGGACTGGTTCCCCCTCGGAGTGTGCTTGGACTACTCGTAGTCCAAGCACACTCCGAGGGGAACCAGTACACAACCCTCACATATATATGGCATCTGCTTACATCACACGTGACACAAACACGCATTGTTGATTGTGACACCGACGTGTTGTTGATTGTCATGTGACACACCACGTGTGCAAATCACGTGATATGCCAGCACAGCTGTGCAGTGATCGATCTGATCAGCACAGCCCACCGTCCCACCACCACCATGAACACTCGCTCTACGCATCGTGCTAGCCCCCCCCGTCGCTCAACCAAGAGGAACAGAGTGGAGTCAGCGGCATCGAATGCCGCTGAGAAGAAACGGGCGAAGACGAAGGAAATTGGGAAAAAATCAGGAGGGGCAAAGAGGTGCGCCTGCCGTCAAATTTTGATTCACTCCCCAGCTGTTCTAATCCCTTCAAACAGGAAGACGTCTGCAGCTCGCATAGCTGAGGACGATGCAGCAGCAAATGATGACCCCCAACTCACCCCGTAAGTCATTTTTTCGCCAGTTTCCTCACTATCCCGCTTATTTTCCCTCTTCCCCTCCCTCTTCTACTCGTTCTGGACTCGCAAACGAACGTTATTCCTCTGGCGCCCATCCCTACACCAACGCGCCCTCCCACGCCCGGTTTTTCATCGACGATGCATTCGACGGCACTCCCTCTGTCGCTCACCCTGTCGCTCGCTCTCTGTCACTCTCGCCTGCCCTTTGTTGCTCGCTCCCCTTGCCCTTGCCCTTGCCTCCTCTCCATCGCCCTTCCCTCCTTGCCTTGCCCTTGCCCTTGCCCTTGCCCTTGCCCTCTCTCCACCGCCCTTGCCCTCTCTCCACCGCCCTCGCCCTCCCTCCGCCGCCGCCCGCCCTCTCTCCGCCGCCGCACCGCCCTCACCCTCTCTCTGACGCCGCCCACCCTCGCCCTCTCTGTCGCTCGCTCCCTTCGCCCTCGCCCTCGCCCTCGCCCTCTCTCCACCGCCCTCGCCCTTCCCTCCTTGCCCTCGCCCTCGCCCTCTCTCCACCGCCCTTGCCCTCTCCACCGCCCTCGCCTCCTCTCCACCGCCCTCACCCTCTCTCTGCTGCCTCCCACCCACCCCGCCCTCGCCGTCTCTCTGCCACCCTCGCCCTCTCTCCACCGCCCTCGCCCTCCCTCCGCCGCCGCCCGCCCTCTCTCCGCCGCCGCACCGCCCTCGCCCTTCCCTCGCCCTCGCCGTCTCTGTGCCACCCTTGCCCTCTCTCCGCCGCCGCCCCACCCTCTGTCGCTCGCTCCCCTCGCCCTCTCTCCACCGCCCTCACCCTCTCTCTGACGCCGCCCACCCTCGCCCTCTCTGTCGCTCGCTCCACCGCCCTCGCCCTCTATCCATCGCCCTTCCCTCCTTGCCCTTGCCCTTGCCCTTGCCCTCTCTCCCTTGCCCTTCCCTCCTTGCCCTCGCCTCGCCCTCTCTCCACCGCCCTCGCCCTCTCTCCGCCGCCGCCCCGCCCTCGCCTCCTCTCCACCGCCCTCACCCTCTCTCTGCTGCCGCCCACCCACCCTCGCCCTCGCCGTCTCTCTGCCACCTTTGCCCTCTCTCCGCCGCCGCCCCACCCTCTGTCGCTCGCTCCCCTTGCCCTCTCTCCACCGCCCTCACCCTCCACCGCCCTCACCCTCTCTCTGACGCCGCCCACCCTTGCCCTCTCTGTTGCTCGCTCCCCTCGCCCTCGCCCTCTCTCCATCACCCTTCCCTCCTTGCCCTCGCCTTGCCCTCTCTCCACCGCCATTGCCCTCTCTCCGCCGCCGCCCCGCCCTTGCCTCCTCTCCACCGCCCTCACCCTCTCTCTGCTGCTGCCCACCCTCGCCCTCTCTGTCGCTCGCTCCCCTCACCCTCTCTCCACTGCCCTTGCCCTCTGTTTCCCCTGCCCTCCACTGCCTGCTCCCCTTTCTCTCCCTGCTCTCTGTTACCCCTATCCCCTTCTTCACAAATGGACATTTAAACTAAATATAATATAAATTAAATGACAATAATACATGTATGATTATTAGTACGGAAACTGTATTAGAAGAGAGTGGCATCTCTGTCCATCCCCCAAAACGTAGTATATCCATTGTCACTAGTGTTGCCAGCCAAAGCACTGTGTCCCGTCTACGTCGCTCAGATATGACAGTGGAGTCAGTATTTAATGCTATATTCACTTATAATTGATAACATTCTTCAAAAGGATGATGAGGATAGTGAAGATGAGAGTGACATTGGTGATAAAAGTGAAGGTGGTGACCATGAGGGAGAGGTGAGGTATCACAATTTATTTCTTGAGCCAAAGTCTAACCAAGCAACAGGAAATTCATGAAGATAAAGAAGCTGGAGATCAGGAGGTCAATGAAGGTGAAGAGACTGGAGATCAGGAGGTAAATCAGGTTTGTCCTTTCCTTCATTCCATTTTCAAATCACTGACTGATGAAGGATAATGAATCTGGCAATGTGGGGAGGCAAGTAAATATTAAGACATGCCAACAGTGTCCTCATCCTTTTCTAGGATGATTTGAACAAGGCAAATGAAGGAGATGAGCTACCATTGGAAGGTTCTTCTAGGACCACTGGGGAATCATCAGGGGCAGGGCAACTGGAAATTTCTTTAATTTTGCTGATGCTGAAGACATCATGGAGGACAGGGTCCAAGTTCAAGGCTTGGTTAAAGTCTACAAGTCCTGTGTTGACATTGCCACTGACCCCAAGCCAACCATGGTCCTCAAAACTGAGGTGACTCCATCCATTATACCAGTACTCAAACATTTGTCCAGGAAATATTCTCCTGTGGGCAGTAAGTGCCATTGCTGTCCCATTTTTCTATTGTCATACATTAACAATGTTGTAGAGTTAAACCAGAGGATTTATGTCTGTGAAGATGGGGATTGGGTGATTAAAGGCAGGTATGAGGATGCCATTGCAGATGAGGAAAAGATAGAATGGTCAGTTGTTGAAGGTAAACATGTTATCTCTCTGTGTGCTGTAAGTCTTTCATTTCACACTGTTTGACTTGAACTTACATGCTGCAGGAGGAAATTCCTTCTGGAACCACTTTTGGTACTAACCTTGCCAGTCACAGTGTTTCAGCAGCTTCCAGTGTCTCTTTGACCTCAGGAGGACTTCCTGCTCAATTATCTCCTGCAGAACTTGTTGCCATATTGAACATCCCTGGTCATCTGACTGATAAAGATGACACATCTTTAAAGGCTTACTATCAAAAGTACAAGGCCTGTTTGCAGGCACAACATACAGTGGATGACATGACTTCTAAGGGGCAATGGCCTGCACAGAGGAAACCCAATTTGACAGATGTTGTCAAATTGTTTGTCTCCCCTTCCATGTGGCACTCACATGTCAAAAAGTTAGCAAAGGTACCTGATTATCCAATGATGCAGGAATGGTTGGAAGGAGGAGAAGGAGCTCCAGATGACTTGACAGTGTGGGGTTACACAAAGCAAAATGGATACAACTTTATGGATTTGAAGGGATATTTTGAGAAGCAGGATGAGAAGGCAGCTAGCAAAGGGAAGAAGAAGCAGCAAAAGGGAGCAGATGATGATGGAGGATCCAAGCAGAAGAAAGGGAACAAGAAATCAAAGAAGTAAGCTCTCTGTCATCCAAGATCATGTGTAGTTGTAAACTTTGTAGTATCTCTATGTTTGTCTTATGGCTCTTGAATGGACTATTGAGTTGGTTTCTGTGTCTGTGGATGATTACCTTGATTCCAATGGTTTCAGCAAAACCAGAGCAGGCTTTTCCAGACATACCATTCCAGACCTTCTGCAAATTTGTTGGATCTAATTTTGATTCTGCAATATCTCTATCAACAGTACTCATGATTCTATTTTCCATCACTGAAAATACAACCCTTATCAGTCTCCATGCACGCCAACAAAGGCCACAGTATAGAGGGGAGGTATCCACTACCATCACCAGTTGGATGAAATGTCTGTCACATGCAATACTCCAAAGACTAGATGGCAAACCAATTTTGCTAGGAGATGAAGTGAATGATGACCATGAAAGCTTCAACACCAAATTATGTTTGAAGCTTGATTCACTTGCTAAACTACTGAAACTGCATCCTTATAGTAGTAAAGGGAAATTCCAGGGGAAATTAAAGGCAGTCTCACATAAAGATATATCCCCAGTACATGTCATTTGTCCAGACTCAGTTGTCTGTGAGACAATGAGCTGTAATCCCAGGGCATTGCTGCAGCATACTAAATCAAAAGACATTCCTTTGGTCACTCTGGTTAAAGGCTTTGTTTCATATGAGCAAGTGTCTCTGTTAAGCGGTTTCTGTCCAGATTGCAGGACAGTCTATTATGCTGACCATGAAAGAGTCACTACCCAACTTCAAGATAGATATGACAGGGTATAGTTGAATTCTGCCAAATATGTGAAGATAGGGCAGAATCTATGGGTTGATAGACTGTTCACATCAGCTGTGATGAGTGGGATCTATAATTTCCATGCATCACCTGCCACTTATTCTAAGTTTTGGAATATGTCATTTGAGTCTGTAAAAGTGGCAAGAAGGCAGATATGGCAAGCCTTTGTTCAAGAGTCACTAAGGATGCAGGCTGCTGAGTCTGGGGTGAATGTGACAATGGCAGATGGCCTGCCAATAGATAGTGTCACAAGACAAGCATATGAACTTTTAGGGGATGGTGGCATCATTAGTATTTCAAGGAAACATAGCTGTAATGAGTGCACCCAAAAATATCGAGAAAGATCTGCCAATCCTGGTGGCATAGACCCATCAGCTATTATTGGTATGGAGGATGGATTAATTGCACCACAATTTCAAACAAACATTGTTGAAAATTGTGCTCCTGTAAAAATGGTTGTGGTGGATGGAATTGTCACAGGACATACTGTAAGTCCACACACTACTATTGCTTAATTTATATTCATGAGTTTCAGTATTGTGGCTATTTGAATTGTACTAGTGACTTGCAGAATGCACAAGGAGGGGTATATTGTGCATTTCATGAAAACTTGGTTGGCAGATTGTGTCATGTCACAGGTTGCAACAGTGTTAAAATACAAGGTACACAAGCATGTGCACAACATCAAGGAAATTGGCAAGGGTATGTCATCAATCACAGAACAAATGTACTGGGGGGTTACAGAAGAGCCATGAGAAGATTGGATGAGACATGGCCTTGGATGCCTGCTGCTGATCAAGCACAGCAACCCCATGATGTTGAAGATGGTGTTGAAGAGAATGTTGAAGGAGGGCAAGCAGGACTCTTCAGGCCTCCAAGAACTTATTGTGTTGAAACCATTTGTGCACCCTGTGGTGTTGTCATTGCATGGAGAAAGTTCATAAAGTCTGAATCTCCAACAGCTATATTGGAATTTCTGGAGCATGTTTATCCAACTGAGGAGAGTAAACCTGCTTACATTTGTATTGACAAGGCCTGCCTGGTACTTCGCACAAGTATCACAAATGAATCATGGGAAAGGTGGAAGAATACCAGTAGATTTATTGTGGATTCTTACCACTATGTTAATCATCGGGCAACTGATACATTGTGTCGTAAATGGTGCAATCCAGCTCCTTTGGATGGATCAGCCCCTAACTTGGTCATTGTGGAGAGAGATGAGAGGGGCAGACCTTATTACAAGCGTGCATTTAATACACAAGCTTGTGAACAGTTGAATGCTTGGTTAGGTGGATTTGACAATATTTTGAGGAGGATGACATCTTGGAACTTTCATTTGTTTTTGCATACTATGCTTTTCTATCATGCAAAACATGTTATTGAAAGGCAGGAAAAGAAGGCAGTTGAGGAGAGTTTAGATGACTCAGAGGAGGATTGAGGATAGGTAGAACATATACATGTACAGTATATTGTGTCTATATATATTACTGACACTAAGCAACCACCTTGACATTTGTGAAGGGTTTGACAGGTCATCATCTATTCATATCTGTGTGCATCACCACCTCCAAAGTAATATGTGACAACACATATTTGTGTGTATCATTACCTCCAAGGTAATATGTGACAACACATATCTTTGTGAATCATCACCTCCAAAGTAATATGTGACAACACATATTTGTGTGTATCATCACCTCCAAGGTAATATGTGATGACACATATTTGAACAATATTTGTGTGTATCATCACCTCCAAGGTAATATGTGATGGCACATATTTGAACAATATTTGTGTGTATCATCACCTCCAAGGTAATATGTGATGACACATATTTGAACAATATTTGTGTGTATCATCACCTCCAAGGTAATATGTGATGGCACATATTTGAACAATATTGCATGTGTGCCCTGGAGGCTACTATTCATGCATCACTCATACAAACAAATATCCAGATGAGCATGGCTAATCCATGTTGAATTTTTACACTATAGCAACATCACCAATGAATTCAGCAACCCAGAAAACCCCAGTAAACATACCTGAAGTTCATCAAACCTCCAGCAGTGCTTGCAAGCTGGCAAAATGGTTAGAGCATGGCTTAGTGTGATGGGTACTGATACTTGCAAGTCACACCCATGTTAGGAGACCTTAGAAGAGGTATAAAGCAAAGGTGTACTCATATGTGTACTTGGACTATGTCATAATTGAAGATAATGCACTTTTAATGCAACTAAGAATGGACTTGGAGTGGGTCCATTCCGAGTTCAGTCCAAGTTCAGTCCGAGTCCATTCCAAGTTCAGCTCGGATTCCTGTCAACTCGGAATGGGCTCGGAATGGGCTCGGATTCTACTCGGATTCCAAGTCCAATTGGTGATAATTCGGAATGGACTCGGAATGGATTCGGATTCTGCTCGGAATCCTCGTAATGAACTCGGAATCCACTCGGAACAGGGGGGGAGTGTAAACTGCTGATATCGATCAACCTTTGCTTTCAGTTGATCTCTAAGGGGTTCAGGGCATTTGGGTGCCCTGTGATTTATTTTGAGATTCGGATTTATCAAAGGAATCTCGTGGTTTATTTCTCTCAGAGGCAGTAATTCCGGTTTCTCTGGATAAATAGGTCTTGAATTCGTCAATCCATTTTTTACNCATCACCCAGGAGGCCCAGATAACGAAGGGGTCATCTTGCTCAAGGACGATTTGTTTGTTAGAGTATACAACGACGACAGGGCCATTGAGGACATCATTAAAGACATCCAGAAGATTCCTAACCGGCAATGGGAAACCCAAGTACGGAAAGGGCTGGATGATAATAATGAGGACTTTAAGGTTGCCAATGGACTAGTGGAATGGAAAGGACGGATTTATGTACCAGCCAACATACACACGCGGGAATCGCTACTGGCAATTTACCATTCCTGGGGACATCCAGGAATCGATAAAACAGTGGAACTAGTAACTAGGGATTTTTGGTGGCCTCAAATGCGCAAAGACATTCAGAACTATGTCGCAGGGTGTGAAACCTGTCAGAAAGTTAAACCAGACAGACAGACTCGGGCGGCGCCATTACATCCCAATGAGGTACCAGAGGGACCATGGGAGATAATCTCCATGGATTTGATAGGCCCATTACTGGAGTCCAAGGGAAATGACATGATTCTGGTCATAGTGGATCGATTTACAAAAAAGTCGTATTTCCTACCTACCATGTCTACAATCACGTCTCAAGGAGTTGCTACACTATTCCGGGACAACGTATTCCGAGAACATGGATTGCCTAAGAAAGTCATCAGTGATAGAGGCCCGCAATTTGTATCCAAATTCATGGACGATCTTTATGGAATGTTGGGAATTAAAGCCAATCGGTCAACAGCGTATCACCCGCAGACAGACGGACAAACAGAACGCGTCAATCAGACAGTTAAAGAGTTCCTCACAATGTTCGTAAATCACCGACAGAATAACTGGAGTGATTGGCTGGCAGTGGCGCAATTTTGTCATAATGATCGAGTACATTCGGCAACAGGGTACTCCCCCTTCTTCATGAATTACGGGCGACATCCGTACAAGGGATTAAATCCAACTTATGTTCCTAAAGTGGTCGCGATCGAGGACTTAGCGAAACAGGTCGAGGGAATTCACGCCAATGCAACCGCTGCTCTTGAAAGAGCCGCAGAAATGATGAAGCGCAAGTATGACGAGTCTAAATCTCCAGCGCGCCAGTATCAGCCCGGCGACAAGGTCTATCTGAGCACCGCTAATCTCCCTATGCTGCGCATCACCAAGAAATTGGACGGCAAATTTGTGGGACCACTGGAGGTTATAAAGAAAATCGGACAGTCGGCTTACCAGTTGAAAATCCCAGCGTCCTGGAAAATTTACAACGTATTCAACGAAATCCACCTTAAACCGTACAAAGAGCCGGTATTCCCTGGTCAAAAGGAAAAGGCGGCCTCGCGCAAAGAAGCGCAAATGGTGGAGGAGTCGCAAGATGAAGAATACGAAGTAGAAGAAGTTATGGACAGCCGTATCAGTGGGCGCGGTGGTGGACGCTTGGAATATCTCGTCAAGTGGAAAAATTACCCTGTCGAGGAGTCAACTTGGGAACCGGCAGAAAACTTGAGTAACGCTAAGAAGGAAGTTCAGAAATTCCACAAAGCGAACCCTAGTGCACCCCGGCGGATGGTCCATGTGCGCGACATAAGTGCGAGTTTCCGAAAGTGGCAGAACCACATGGCGATCCCTATAGCAAAGCGGCTGTATGGGTGGGAGGATGGCAAGTTTGAGCGCGAATACCTCGAGAAGCTCAAACGAAATTGGCAGCGCTGGAAAGGCAACCGGCGCGACATATATGCTGAAGAAGACGAGTGGCATGAGTTCGTTAGGAACTCAAAATGATTTTTTACGACACGCGTGGCTTCCCGGGACGTGAAGCCTTAAGGGGGGGGTCATGTTACGACTCTGGACATTTTCTCTTATTTTATACTATTTTTCTATATTTTATCTGGAGGCCTACGGATGGTTGGAAGGATACCAATACGCATAGGGGCTTGAGGGGATCCGTTATGGAAGGACTGGTTAGGTAAGCCATGGGTGGCTGTACGAAGGTCTAGGCATAGGGGTCCAGGCGAGTCTGGCTATGGAGGGGTCTGGAACGTTGCTGCGCGTACACAGCCTTGGAGGCAGTGTAGTCTGTGCGCACAGACCAGGACCAAAGGTATATAAGGAGGGCGTATCCGTAGGTAGGAGTCCTAAGACTCTAGATAGTTTGCTCTTACCCAGCTTACTGGTCTACTGTGTCAATACTACTCCATTTCCCTCTCTCCCTTTGTGAGAACTGTGGTTGTGTGGGATTCGTCCTAACAGTGTGCGCTCATGATCAGCATAGTATGTTGTCTTGCAACTCTGACAATGTCCTGATAAGACTTGAACATCTTCATGAATGCAAAAGTCTTTAATCAAAGTGACCAATGGTATGTCTCTTATCTTTGTTGACATAGGTAGGGAACGTGGCTTGCATGTCATTGTCTCACAGACCACAGCATCCTGGACATATGATATGGATAGGTTGTATCTCCTTGTGTGAGATGGGCTTAAGTTTGCCAGTAAATTGTCCTGATTTATTGTATGGCTTGTGGTTCAGCAATTTGGCTAACTGATCAAGCTTCATTGCAACTGCAGTTGTGAGTTGGTCATCATCATCTTGTCTAAAATGCAGGTCTTTCTGATTCAATATGCAACCATCATTATTTTCAACCCTTTTTCTGAGTGGACATGCAAGGGCTTTTATCCATGAAGTGGCAGATGTAGATCTCTCTTCTTGGAACCTTGCTTTCTGCTGGCGCCCATGCAAACTCAATAGCTGTACATTCTCTGTTATACTGAACAAAATGACAAGAACACTTGTCAATGAGATTGAAGAGCTGAAGTTCTGCTCTATGAAAATACTGAATATTTGAAGAGTATTTCTGGGAAAGGTCTCTCATTAACTGGTGCTGCACACACCAAAGGGAGCCATGATAGAAGGACCAGCATCCCAAATCCTGCATGCAGACCTTTGATCAAGTTGTGGATTGCATAAAGGAACCAAAGACTATCAAATTTAAAACTACATGATTCCAAGTTCATGATTTATACATGTATGCTTACTTGGTCTTCCCCTTGTCCCTTGTAACACGCTTCTTTGAGCTTCCTTCTTTCTTCTTCTTCTTCTTCTTCTTCTTCTTCTTCTCATCAGAATCATCAGAATCATCATTGCTAGCATCATCCCTTTCATCCATCTTCTTTCCCTTCACAATTTCCTTTGCTTTACCCTTACCCTTGGCATCAGTTTTCTTGTCTTTCTCATTCATCCACTTCTCCAAATCAGTGAAGGTATATGATGCTTTTTCATCTCCCCAAAGGTCAACAGCAGTGAGTGCATCTTCCTCCTCATTCAACCACTTGTGCATCTCAGGATATTTTGGCAATCTGGAGAATATCTTCTTGAGGGTCCTATGCCACATTGTCTTTCCAACAAATAATTCAACTATCTCTGTCTCAGAGGGCTTCTTGATATTCCATTCACCTGCAGCAGCCATCCTCCCAGAAGTTGCAAGAGCTGCAAGGCAAGCCTTGTATTTTTTGTAGTACAAGAGAAGCCCTCCCTCATTCTTGCCATAGTCTCTCAGTAAGTAGTTAGGGATACCAAAAATATGCACAAGGTCACTCTTGTAGTCAGCCACTGGCTGTTGAGCAGGCTGAGTGAGTGCAGGGGTACCAGACACCTGTCCCTGATGAAAATCATATGTCCTAGGCTGACCTTCATCCTCCTAAACCATCTCAGTGACATTCTAAAATAAATGTGTAATTATACTCACCAAGGCTACACACAAGCTATATTCACCACTTTCTTTCTCCCAGAAAATTGGGTCATTATCCTCCAAGGCTGTCTGAAAGCAGCCTTTGACACTCCAATCACCTTCTTCATAGACAAAGATCCTCTTATTCTTCTCTGCAAAAATATGAATAGGTCACTGAATGTGAATGGTTGTGTCACTTACTCTTGACAGGTGAATAGTGCTTTGCTAATCACCTAGGACTGGTGCCAAATTCCCACTAACCTTTACTTTCAATGTCATCTGAGGCTTTCTGGCAGATGGATCCTCTCCACTATTAAAGACCTTCAACTTCCCAATCATAGGCCCCATGTCTCTTTCTGATAAATCCTTGGAATCCCCAATGTTAAAAACATTTCCAGTTGCCCTCCCACGAGAAGTTCCACCTGTGGTGCGAGAAGCACCTTGAAGAACAGGAAGACTATCCTTCTGAACTACTGTCCACATGTCAATGGGATGCAAATGATTAAAATAATTCTAGAGTACCTTCATTTTCACCAAATACATTCAAAGTGGTGTTTTTCTATAATGTCACATATATCAGGTTTTGGGAAGGGGTAGAAATTAAGTTTACCCCTTTAAGATGGCCTTCAGATAGCTCTCCTCCAATTACTCCTTCAGTAATGTCAATCTAGGCCACAATATGAACAATTGATCTTGTGGCTTGATATGAAAAATAAATACCTTGGACAATTCTTCTTCAATCACACCTCCTTCTCCATTGTCATCCTTCTCCAGATGGTCTCCTGAAATACTCTCCTTAAGCCCAGCACTCTTATTGAATAAATGTTGCATGTTTCAAAATTTAAATATACCTTGTCACCACTCTTCTCGCTGACTCCATCATCTTCTCCTTCAGTATCCTCCAACTCAGTTTCTTCATCCTCACTCTCAGTGCTTGATGCTTTATACTCATGCTCACTGCTCTCTTCATCCTCAGACAGCTGATCTTGACCTTGAGAACAATATAATTTGACTGAACAAGAATGAAACACAATGACACTTACCTTGAGCATTGGAACATCGTACATGTGTGCTGGATTGGCTAGGCCTAGCACTGAGAAACTGGACAGTTGCAGAACGTGGATGTTCTGGTGGTGCAACTGTGATTCCACTATTCTCTAGAATTGATTCTGAACTGTAATAAGTCAGCAATATGCCAATATGTATTTTATTGACAATTTAATATATATATTATAATATAAATTTACGTCATGTTGAAATGTCAATCATGGTGGTAGTGGAGATATGAAAAAGGTAGAGTGGTGGGAAGCAAGTGGTGCATGGGCGGGGATAGGCAAGACCATGGGATAGGCCAGGTACGTGGTGGGTGGGTGGTGGTGCATGGTTTAGTGGCATGAAGCAAGCAGTGCAGGGGGTGGGCATAGACGAGACCATGGAGAGGGCCGGGTGTGTGGTTGGTGCAGGTATGGGCACAAAAACGATTGTGGGAGGGTCCAGGTGGGTCAGGAAGCGTCAGGCAATTGCAAGGTGTCTGTTACGGACGATGCCCTCGTCATGGTTCGTTCTAAGTCAACAGTGACATGCAGAGTCTCAGTCCACTCCCAGCCACTGGACAAAGAGTTCAGACGCTAAGTCAAATGATGACAAAGGTCTTAGAGAGCAATGATGAAAGAGAGCGTTGAGATCAAGTGATGTTGAGAGCAAAACTCATCTAAGTTGGAACTGGAGTTACTCTACAGTACATGGGGTTTATATACAATTAGAGAACAAAGGGAACTATAAGAGGAATGAAATGATAACTACCTAAGAAAGGAAATGTGAAGGTAGCTACAAAAGGAGATAGCGTCCAAGCTGTACAACACTCAGTTAAGGGAAAATGATGGATATAAAATGGTCCACCAAGACAGGAGGGTGAAACGAAAGGGAAACTGTAACATTACCCCCTTTGTATGTGAAAAGTCACCGACTTCTACCATGCAGATGTCCATGCGTGATCCTGCCATGACTCAAGCCAGGTGACCACATTGCCTAAGTCCGCTGCTGCCATTTCAGCTCACCATTGGAGACTTTGAACTGCTAACTGCAGTTGTTTCGCCTGTGCTAGTGCTGAATCCCTTTCTTCGAGAGTAAGGGAATGAGGGTCGGTGGTGATGGTGAGCCCAGTGACAAAGTCCAGGGGTTCAGCGAACTGGTTGTAGAGGACGAGTATTTCAGCAAGGCGATCGCTGACATTTTGAATCATTGCATTTCGAGGGTGGACGATGATGGGGGGCATAGTGACAGCAGCAGTAGGTTTGATAAGTTCTGCAGGATGTTCGTGCAGCTCGGGGAGGTCAGTGAAATCGAAGTCATCAATGGTGATAGTGGTCTCGACAAAGACCTCGAGGGGGAAATTGTTACAGTCAATTTCGATTCCCTAACTGCGACCCTAACCTAGGGTTCCCTGACCCTGCAGGGATTGATCTGGTTTCACCCCCTGGTTTCAACCCCTGTATCAACCCCCTGGTTTCAGCCCCTGTATCAGCCCCTGGGTTTCAACCCCTGTATCAGCCCCTGGGTTTCAACCCCTGTCTCAGCCCCTGTACCAGCTCCTGTATCAGCTCCTTGTCTCATCCCCTATACTCTGATACATGTAGCGTACCCCTAGGTCTCCAGATATATAAGTAGCTAGGTAGAGCCTGTAGCTCCCCATCTTGATCTTAGTCGAGTAACAGTCTTAGCTCTGGACCACCCTTCTCTACTTCTCTCCTAGTCTAGGGTTAGAACCTAGGGCTATGGCCTTCGACCGTAACAGAAATCATGAGTGGCGGCAATGAAAGGCGAAAGGAGATCCACTGGTTCAATATAATAATGGCCACATGTGGTGACCAACAAGGTGAAGGCGAAGGCGGTGAAGTAAGCGATGGCGGTAAAGGAAGACATTTCTTTTCGATTGTAAGAAGTTGGGGGGGTTCAACATTGTCAACACGTCCCTTTTATCTTTAGTTGAATATCTTGTCATCCCAGTTGATTGTCCGGAGTTCTCCATCTGTAGATCGATAAGTGAATGTGGGGAGGTCTTTACACTAAGCCACGCATTCCACGTGGACTCCACGTGGACTCCAGGCACTTTACCTGGACCGTCCTTGCATCTCCACAACCCAACATTTGGCAGGGAACCCCAGCCAAACTTGACCTGGAGTCCACCTGGACTATCACACATATTCCCTGGACTTTACCTGGATTTGCAAGGAGTCCCTGTCCCTGGACTGTCCAGGGACTGGCTGGAGTCCAGGTGCTGCTCAGAGCCTGCACTCAGGTCAAATGTTTGTGACATGTGTCACAATGGCCGTCACGACGCGCTGTTGGCTACTGTGTGACATTACTGTGTGACATATCACATTTGGCAGGATGACTAATCATTCCATTTTTGTCCGACACAGCCTGCGCGCTGCCACACCATTGTCACACCATGCAATGAAGTCCCCGCCCCACCCAGGGACCCTGTCACTGAGGAAGACCCGCAGTGGTCGCAAGCGTGCCATGTCTGTTTTATCGGACAAATCAATCAAGGCATCGAAGAAATGACACGAGGAGGAGGACGACAACAATGACAACAGTTTTGATGGCCATGAAGATGACAATGAAGGAGAAAAGCGAACGAAACGAGGAAAGCAACGGTGCATAGTGCACTGCTCGTTCCTCAGTCCACCCTAACCCAACCCACAATAGCAAAGTACCTGCCAACTGGTAATGTTTTTTTTTCAGCTGCTTTTCAGCTGCTAACTGCCACTGTTTGCCCTCGACGACAGCAAAGCGTCTAAGGCGCGAGCCAGGGAGGAAATGGGGATGAATAAAGCACCCAGTCAAGCGTATGTTTTTTTCATTGTTGATTCTAATACATTCTGACAATTCCTATCCTATCTGCTCCCCTGCTCTCCCCCGGCCACGTACTCTCCTTGTTGCCACCCCCCACCTGTCGCATTATGACGACCACCCAACTGTCGCATTCTGACGACCGCCCATCCGACGACTACCCGCCTTCCCTTTGCGATGACCGCCCACCTTCCCTTTTCAACGACCGCCCACCCAATGACCACCCATCCAACGGCCGCCCACCCAATGACCGCCCACCTGCCAACCATCCCCTTGCCCTGTCCGACGTCTATCCACGACTGCCCACTCCCTGTGCGACCCACCCACTGCCCAATGACTGCCCACCACCTGATGACCATCCGTGACCGCCCGCCCCACTGTGCGACCCACCCACTGCCCAATGACTGCCACCACCTGACGACCATCCGCAACCGCCCACCCCCTGTGCGACCTGCCCCCTGACGACCACTGCCTGACAACTGCCCACCTGACATCCATGACCGCCCACCCCCTGTGCAACCCACTGCCCGACAACTGCCCACCACCTGACGACCATCCACGACCGCCCACCCCCTGTGTGATCTGCCCACTGCCCAATGACTGCCCACCTCCTGATGGCCATCTGCGACCACCCACCCCCTGTGTGACCTGCCCCCCCCCATATTATCAATTTGTATATTTAACCCAACCTTCTCTGTACCATGCCTGTTGTTGTATTATGTTAAATTGTATATTTGCCCCACCCTCTGCCCTGTCCTCTGTACCACTGCTGCTGTATTATATTAATTTATATATTTACAACTTGATCATTGTATAACTCAATGCATGCCCTTGCCCTACTTACAAATAGAACATATCCTGTTCAAAAAAACAAGGGAACTTCAACAAAAGCACCTACCAAGTATGAGTGTTGTATTTACTTATTTTAATAACCAATACCTGCCATTACAGATCAGAGGAACTTTTAAAAAGTAAGAAAATCTCAGTTGCTCCTCCACCTCGCAAACATGGAGTACACTACTTGCCTTTTTCTGCACCTCAATCTAAATCATATCGTGAACGTCTAGCAGATGAGGAGGAAGAGCAGGGGGAAAAGAATCTGATGAGGAATCTGATGACAGTGACAGTGCTGAGGATCTATCTGCTGATGAGGATGTTGCTGCAGGTTCAAAGAAGGTAGATGTGGAGGATGCACTTGCAGATATTGAAGAAATGGAGGGTAGTGATGACCAGGATGGGCCTGAGAGGTCTGGTGAAATTGCTTCTGCTTTGGACAACTTGGGCTTGAAAAATCTGGGGATATTGAGATGGTCTCTCCCCTCCCAAGGGTTCTTCCAGGGTCACAGGAGGAGTGTTGAGGGGCAGAGCTATAGGCAATGTGCTAAATCTGGGTGATGCAGATGATATATTGGAACCTCATATCCTTGCTAAAGGAACTATCAAATTGTTTTCTGACCTTTCTCACAAACCATCTCAGCATAAGCCTACTTTCACTTTCAACACTGAGGCTGGGCCTACATTGGGACCAATTCTGGAAAAGTTGGCAAGGGACTATTCCCCTGTAAGGCACAATAACTATCAAATTTATGTGCATGAGGGAGGGAGTTGGAATCTCAAAGGTCGTTTTAATCATGCTGTGGAAGATGATAAACCAGTTTCATGGGTGACTGACAATGATCAGTTTGCACTGTCTGTTTGTGCTGAGGGGAGGGATATATTTGCAGCTCCTGCTGAGAAACCTGGTCCTGCAGCCCCTCTGAGAAAAGCTGCTACCAAAGAAGGGGACTTGTCAAAGCGTGAACTTATCACCATTCTCAATATCACTGAGCACTTGGCTCAGTCACAGAAGAATCCTGGCATAAGGCTTAATTATGCCAAGTACAAAGAGTGTCTCAAAGCCCAAGATACCATGAGACGGATGGTTAAAGATGGGACATGGCCTGCTGACATCAAGAAGCCAAATGCCACAAACATCATTGAGTTGTTTGTGTCCAAGAGTTACTGGCATAACTACATGACTCAGGCATTTCATGACATTGCACACTATCCCATACTGAAGGATTGGCTTGAAGGGGAAGGAGAAGGTCTGCCTGATGAGGAAGTTTGGGGAGCAACTCAAACTTCTTATACATTCTCTGACTTGATGAAGGAAAAGGAACGGAGGAAACAGGTTGCAAAGGGGAAAGGGAAGAATAAGGCCAAAGAAGATTCTACCAAAAAGAAGCATAAGTAGGTGGAATAGTACTGCTCTTTGTCTGAAAGTTGTAATGTAACAATATCAAAGTTGTTTTTTTGTTATGCTCAATCATTTTCTCAAGTTCTTGATTGTCTGGATTTGGCTAGAGATTATCACAAGTTTGCCTTTAGTTGCAGCTGCACCCCTTGAACAACAAATATTCCCAGATATACCTTCCTCAATATTCAGCAAGTACATTGAAGAGAATTTTGATTCATCTGTGTCATTGTCAACAGTGCTGATGCTACTTTTCACTGTGACTGAGAACACAGATCTTCTGAATTTGCATTTTCGTCAAAGATCTTCAGATCAAGCAAGAAGCACATTGGCAACTGGATGGATCAGGAGTTTGGCAGGTGAAGTAAAACAGAGACTAGAGAAAGAAGATGCTTCCCTGTTGAAAGAATCTGATATGGAAGCAGAGAGCTCAGATCATCAGATCACCATCACAATTGGATTAAAGTTGGATGGACTTGCAAGGCTATTAGGGTTAAATCCACTCAACAAGTCAGGAAAATTCAAAGCTAAATTAAAGCCAGTCTCAAACAAAAAAGTCCATGCAGTTTACACTTTATGTCCAGAAACCCCCACCTGTAGGACACTGGCTTGCCAAAGAAAGTCATTATACCAGTGGACCAGAGCAAGGGATGTGCCCATGTAAGGTTGATAAGAAATTTTGTAGTGTATGACAACACACCACTGCTCTCAGGACACTGCAAAGGATGCAAGACTATTTATTATGCTGATCATGAAAGAGCAAAGCTTGAACATGATACTAAATGTGAAAGGGTATATTTGAACTCTGCAAAGTATATTAAAATTGGACAAAGTCTCTGGGTGGACAGGGCATTCTCCAATGCAGTGTTGAGTGGGATATACAACCTCCATGCATCAGCTGCAGCATATGCAGAGTTCTGGAATAATGCCTTTAATATGGACAACTCAGCAAAAATAAGCAGGAGACATGTATGGCAAGCATTTGTGCAGGAGTCAATTCGCCTTATTGCATCTGCATCACAAACCAATTTAACAATCATGGATGGCCTACCAATTGATCAAGTGACCAGAGAGGCATTTGATGTATTGGGAGAAGGTGGTGTTATCAGATCAGCTGATCAACACTCTTGCTCTGAGTGCACACACAAGTACAGGAGTACTGCAGAAGTGGTTCTAGAAGCCAATGCAAATGAAGCAGATATGGTTGGGATAGATGACAGGGACCTCCCATTTGAAGGGCAGAGAAGAATACAAGAAGTTGATGAAGTGGAAGAAGCTGCCCCTGTTAAAATGGTAGTAGTGGATGGTATTGTGATGGGGCATACACACTGTGCATTTGAAGATTGCAGTGCAGATTTAGGCAATGCCCGTGGTGGTGTCTACTGTCCATTCCATGAACTCTCACATGGAGGTAAATGCCATGCTGCTAATTGTGAGAATGCAAATGTAGCAGGAACCCTTGCCTGTGAACAGCACCAAGGGAAGTGGAGGAGGCACCTAATGAATCATAGGAAACAGGTCATGGGTGGTTACAGGAGGGCCTTGAGAAGGCCTGGTGACACAGTGCCTTGGACACCTCAAGCACCACATCAGGTGCACCCTCATGATGAAGAAGAGCAGGAAACCAGAGGCAGGGATTGCTTCATTCCACCAAGGATATACTGTGTTGAGACACTCTGTGCTCCATGTGGTGTGGTGGTGGCTTGGGATAAGTTTGACAAGGCTGAGTCACCAACTAACATACTGAACTTCTTGGGATCAGTATACCCTGAAAAAGACCAAAGGCCTGCATATGTTTGTATTGACAAAGCCTGCATGGTGTTGCGCAAATGTGTGAATGATCCTAGGCTGCAGGAGTGGCTAGACACAAGCAGGTTTATTGTTGATGCATACCACTACATCAACCATTGTGCAACAGATAACTTGTGCCGGACTTGGTGCAATCCTGCACCTTTGAATGGATCAGCACCTAACTTGGTCATTACAGGGAGAACTCCACAGGGGCAGTTATATTACAAGAGAGCATTCAACACTCAAGCCTGTGAGCAACTGAATGCATGGCTAGGTGGTTTTGAGTCAATCCTGAAAAGGATGACATCAGGCAATTTTGACTGGTTCTTGCATACAATGCTGTTCTATCATACAATTCAAGTTTTGAAGAGACAAAAGGCAAGGGAAAAGAAAGAAGAGAATGAAAGTGATGAGGATGATGAGGATAATGAGGATGATGAGGATGATGAGGATGATGAGGATGATGAGGATGATGAGGATGATGAGGATGATGAGGATGATGAGGATGATGAGAATTTGTAATTTTAATGTATTTTGTAGTGAGAATGATTATCAGAGTAGTGAGAAAAATGATAATTGTAAGGAGTCCACAGGGAGTCCACAGGAACTCCAGGTAGATCCTCTTACTTGATTTCTTCAAGTATGCTTCCTAGGCACACATACAACATCCAATACATACATACTACCTTGATTGATCCTCAGGGAGATGTAAAACATAAGTCTAAACACCTTTTTGTGCATAGCCTGGACTGCACCTGGAGTCCAGCAGGACCAAGCATGGAGTCCATGCACAATTTGCATTTTGGCCTGGACTTGACCTGGACATTCCCTGGAGTCCAGGGAGTTTACCTGGACTCCACAAGGACATGTGGGGGAGTGTAAAGTACTGAATGTGGGCGCTCTGATGCTGGGAACATATTCAAGTTCTTCATCAGATTCTTCTGATTTGCTTAGCTCATCTCTGGTAGTAGTGGAAACTTTGTTCTCATGATCAGTGTCTGATTCAGAGATAAGATCTTGTGGCACAATGCTTTTGGGTGAATTGGGTATAGTGGGTCCGCCTGTGCTGTCAAATGTGTCTAAGAAATCAAGACTCTCGAGTACTCTGTTGAGGTTTGAGATTGCGTCTGGGAGTTGTCAAGCAGCAACCCATCTGCAAATTTCCATTTCTTTGCTAGTGTTTCCTAGCCCTTCTGCAAAATCAAATAATGCAGGGTCTTCTCGGCGGAGGGCCACCTTGGTGTATACATTGTTGGTATGATTTAAAGGTCTGTTGGGCGATGGGAGGTAGGGTGACATTGTGTCCAGATAGTATGGTAGTTCTTCCGGGTCGAATGTAAGGTCCATATATTTCAGAAGATAGTGTAATCGGCATTGAATGGGATTTCAACATGTCCCTGTGGGTGCATCGCATGTCCGTTAGAAAGTCTGGGAGTTTTGTAGGCAATTAATCAGGTTGCTAGGGTTCGGATGAAATTGACTAGCCGTGGCGGTTCTAAAGGGGTGATCGGAGGATGAGGAATGGGAAATGTGACAATTTGTCCTTTAAAGCTTTCATAGGGTTTTGGGGAGTATTGTCCTCGAGTCGAGCAGTATTTCTTTGTGTATCAAATATTTTGTTTAAGAGTTTGGTGGTTGCGATAGCGAGACATGAAGTTTCACAGTCGTCTTCTGAGTTTATATGTCTGTAAAACATCCGCAGCATTTCCCAAATTGTGTTCAGGTTCCCAGGAGTTGTCATTCGGACCGTATCCCTTCCATTTAACCAAATTCTGATATCCTGCTCCGCGTTTTCGATGTGTGAGAATTGCTTCCACCTCAAACTCCTCTTGTCCATTTACAAGGTCAGGGGGTGGAGTAGTATAATTTGGTCCATGTGTTTCAGTTTCTCTATATGGCATTAGGAGTGATGTGTGAAAGACTGGGTGAATGCACCATTGTTTTGGTAGCTTGAGCCTATACGTTACTGGTCCTAGGACTTGTTCAACAATAAAGGGTCCTTCTTGTTTAGGCGCCAGTTTCCTGGATTGATACAGTATATTGAGGTTTCTATTTTCGAGCCATACTTTGTCTCCTTGTACGAATTTGATTGCTTTGTCCCTGACTTGTCGTGCCACCATCTGTCTTGCTAACTCATGTGCTGCTAGCGCTTCTTCCCTGGCTTTTCGTAATAACTGTAGGTGTTCTTCAGTGGCAGGTGTTGTCATTTTTTGTATGGCGGTTGGTAATGCAACAGGGTTCGTTCCATACATGAGTTGGAATGGGGAGGCTTTAACTGAGTCATGGTGTTGGTTATTGTGAGCAAATTCAGCAATCAGGAGTAATTGTTTCTATCTGTGGGGTTCATTTGCACAGAATATTCGAAGGTATACTTCTAGTTCTTGATTAACGCGTTCTGTTTCTCCATCAGTCCGTGGATGATAGGCTGTACTCATTCTGTGATCGATCCCTAGCGTCTTTCTGATTTCTTGGAAGACCTTAGCCGAAAACTGTGGTCCTTGATCCGAGATGAGTATATCAGGTAATCCAAAGTGTTTGAATATCTCTGAGATGTAAAGATTGGCTGTTCCTAATGCATTGATGGTTTTCTTGCAAGGAGTAAGAATTACCCCCTTTGTAAGACCATGGTCCACCGTGACCAGAATCGAATCATATCCGTCTGCGATAGGAAGATCTGTAATGAAGTCTAGAGTCACTTGCTGGAAAGGGCGAGTCGCTTTGGATCCAATAGGTAGAAGAGCCGGAGTGTTTGGATGAGTATTCACTTTCATCTGCTGGCAGGTAGCACAACCTGTAATCCATTCTTTGATGTGTTTATACATTCCTGGCCACCAGCGATCATGTTGTAAAAGTTCAAGGGTTTTCATGCGTCCTGGGTGTCCTGATGAGAGCAATTCATGAACTGTGTTGACAATCTGTGTCCTGAGTACTCCATTATCTGGGATGTACACTCTATCAATATATCGAATGATCCCATCAACAAATGCCCAGTCCTGAAGTTTGGATTTAATTGGTGGAGCGCATTGAGTTTTGATGACATCAATGATTGTGCGTCCAAAACTGTCAAGTAACATAGCATCTCTAATATCCTGGGCGAGGTCTGTAGTGATAAGACAGATGAATTTATTGTCTGGTAGCATGGTGACGTCCTCCAGAGCATCATCGCCTTTCATGTGATCAGGTCGATGGGATAGAGTGTCTGCTTCAAACATTTTGGTGCCCGGTACGTGTTCAATTTTCAAGTCAAATTCCAAGAGCATCATGGACCATCGTGCTTGTCAAGGAGTTAATCATTGGGGTGACCAATAGAATAACAGATTCTTATGATCACAGTGAACCACTATGGGATGTGGTGATCCATGGAGTAAATGTTGCCATGCCAGTAGTCCTTTAATGATTGCAAGTAACTCTTGATCGTAAATCTGGTAATTCTGTTCTGTAAGCGTCAAGGCATGTGAAATAAATCCACATGGATGAAGTGTTCCAGTTGTATCTGCTTGTTTAAGTACTGCTCCGGTAGCTTTGTTCGAGGTGTCTGTCTGAAGAATGAATGGTCGGGTGGGGTCGGGCATGCGTAAAACAGGCATGGAGGAGAATTTATTCTTAAGCTCCTCAAACGCTGTCTGATAAGTGGGCATCCAGTCAAAAAATAAACCTTTCTTTGTTAAATCTGTCAATGGTTTTGCTATGGTGGCAAAGTTGCCAATAAACCGCCGATAGAAGTTTCCAAATCCAAGGAAGGATCTGACTTGTTTAACTGTAGTTGGTGTTGGCTGGTCACGAATTCCTGCAAGTTTAATGGGGTCCATTTGAATGTGTCCGGGTGTAATGATCATGCCAAGAAATTTGACTTCTTGAATGCAGAATTTGCATTTCTCGAGTTGCAAGAATAAGTCATTTTCCTGTAGGTGATTCAGAATGCATTCTGTACACTCCTGCATTTCTTCTTTTGTTTTTGCACAGATCAAGATGTCATCCATATAAATGATGAGCCATCCTTCATTTATCATATCCTGGAAATATTTGTTCATCATTGTTTGGAATGTTGACGGAGAGTTGCAAAAACCAAAGAACATGACCGTTGGTTCATATAATCCTCAATTGGTTATAAATGCTGCTTTCCATTCATCCCCTTCTTTGATTCGAACATTGTTGTATCCCCAGCACAGATCGAGTTTGGTGAAGTAATTTGCGCCTTCTAACTTCATCATTAAATCGGAGACTAAGGGTAACGGATAGGCATTCTTAATTGTCCACTCATTCAGGTATCGATAATCTTGGCAAGGTCAGAGTGTGCTGCTTTCCTTCTTTGAGATGAAGAAAAATGGCAATGCTTGTGGTGATTTAGACGGTCGAATGTATCCTTTATCAAGTTGTTCCTTAATCCATTTGTCGAGGGTTGACTGTTCCTTCAGCGATAATGGGTAGATTTTGTTGACTTTCAGCATAAATCCTGTTTTGAGTTCAATTGCGTGATCCCATGGGCGGGAGGATGGGAAACGCTCGGAGGCCTTCTTCTCAAAGGTGGCATGCCACGGCGTATATTCAGAGGGTAAAACTATTGGCGCTTCGTCTCATTTTGCCTGATGTTCAAATGCCTGTGATGCTGATGTTTTTACTCTAATCCAATATTCGTCTTCTCCCCATTGTTGGTTGTCTAATGCCATGCGCCAAATAGGTTTGGTGCCGTCTGAATTATTGTCCATTTGGAGGGTTTTCTTTCACCAATCAATAATAGGATTATGTTGTTCTAGCCATGGTATTCCAAAGATTATTGCTTGATCTCCTAAGTTGGTGATCCATAACCAGTTGTTGTACGTCTTTCCTTCGATAGAGTAGGTAAGACAAGTGCAATGAGTGATTAATCCGTTCTGATTGATTGTTCCGTTGGCATTTTTGACTCTAATGGGTTGTTTCAAAGGTTCTTTTGGTAGATCTTTCAATATTCGTTCATTGATGAAGTTTCCTTCTGCTCCACAATCAATGAGAGCAGATATTTCAGCGGGTTTATGGGTTGTTTGCACAGTGATGGAAATTTGTTTGTTATTATTTGAATTTACCATTACAGAGTTGAGTGCTAACTGTTCAAAGGTACTGGAGGCGTCAACCGCTGTCTGGCGTCTCCTTCTTAAAAACCCTTGGATTCAAGTTCCTGGAGGGTACTTTCTTGTTCTTCTTCTGGGAGTTCTTTCAACAGTGCCCTAATCCGTTGGGCAGCTGATTCATCCGAGGTCGTTTCCTCTACTGCTCTGATTGAGCGATTCTGTGGGGAGGAGGACTTGTAGGACAACATTTGGGTATTCCCCTTGTTTGGGCAGTCCCTGGATATGTGTCCCTGTGTTCCACATCTGAAACACTTGCTGGTTCTTTGGTATTCCTCCTTTTGGGCATCTGAAAGACGTCCTGTGCTCACAGCATTAATCCCTTTTGATCCAGATGCGGAGGGCTTCGTGTTTCGGTTAAATTTGAAATGTCCCTTTGTATCTCCTGATCCAGATGATCGGTTCATCAATTTCATGGTTTCCCAAGCATTATGCAGGCATTCTGCAGCGTTGTAAGCTGTTTCCATGCTGACGACTGCAGGGTTTTCAATGATCTTTGCTGCTACTGATGCAGGAAGTCCTTTACAGAAGTAAATGTGTTGCGCCATGAACCCTGTAATTCCAGTGGAGTGTATAAGCGATCGGAATTTCTGAATGTAGGCTGAGATGTCGATGTCTCCGCCCACTTTGACTTTATCTAGATCATTCAGGGTCCTGGCTGCGCTATCAGATTCTCCCCAGTCGCTCAAGAATTGTCGTCTGAAGCTGGGGTAGTTATCCCAAGAAAGTGTATATGTGCTTTCTGCTGATTTTCCTTTGGTTGCTTCTGCTGCTTCTAATTCTCCTCAAAGATTGGCTTTCCAATTGTCTAGTTCTTCCCCTAGGTGAAGGAGAACATATTTGATTCGCTTTTTCGATGTTTCAAAGCGCGCTTCATCAAGATCAAATACATCATCAAATGTGTTGATGAAATGTTTCACCTTAGAGCGCTGTCCTTTGAATTCCTTAATGGAGATTCCCTTTATTCCTTTCGAGGCTGTTTCCTTGTCTTCTGACATGTCTTTCTTTGGTTCAGGTGTTTCAGGTTTCGGGTCCTGTGTTCCAGGTTCGTGTTTCGGTTCTGTGCCTTGTTTTGAGCTTTCTCCTTGTTTTGATTTGTCTCCAAAGGGATCTATCTCGATCTGTTGTTGTTCTCTGTATTCGTTCCACCTGGTGATTGTCTCTTTGTCAAATGCAAAGAAGGAGTAATCCTTTAGTTCTTCATTAACTTGGAACTTGTGCCACCAAGTAAGTTCAGGTTCAGTGTTTGGAGGTAGGAACAGTTGATTGTCCTTGTCATTTTCTTTGTTGTACCAGTGAATCCAAACTTCTCCTGGTAACTTGTCGTTGTGATTTCCTTCCTGGTACTCTCCTTCGAAGAGTTCCTCTGGAACCGGTAGGTTCTTTCTCTTTGTTCCTGAAACATAGCACCAGACCTTGTGTGTTGTAGAAAAGTAGACTTCTCTTCAATTAAGGTAGTACTTCTGTCTGTAACGAACAGAGTTGTTCGGGGGTCTGATCTGGGAGTTCCTGGTATCAATGGTGTCTGGCTAGTGACGATGCACTGAGCGGTTCCTGAGTTCCAACTTGTGTTACGGATGATGCCCTCGTCGTGGATTGTTCTAAGTCAACAGTGACAAGCAGAGTCTTGGTCCGCTCCCAGCCACTGGACAAAGGTCTGGACACTAAGTCAAACGATGACAAAGGTCTTAGAGAATGATGAGAGAGAAGAGCACTGAAGTTGATTGTTGTTGAGAGCAAATTTGTCTAAGTTGGAACTGGAGTTACTCTATGGTACATGGGGTTTATATACAATTAAAGAACAAGGACACTATAAGAGGAATGAAACGATAACTACCTAAGAAAGGAAATATGAAGGTAGTTACAAAAGGAGATAGTGTCCAAGCTGTATGATGCGCAGTTAAGGGAAAATGATGGATATAAAACAGTCCGCTGAAACAGGAGGGTGAAACGAAAGGGAAACTGTAACAATTGTGGGAGGGTCCAGGTGGGTCAGGAAGCATTGGGAAGCGTTGGGCAATTGCAGGGTGTCCGGTTTGTGAGAGAGGAAGGGCCAGGGGGTGCCAGGTGTTCGTTTTGGTGGAATTGAGGTGTTTTGTGGGTTGTTTGGGTGGGATTGGATGAGGAAAGGTAGTACCATACATTAGCGAACGAAAACAAGTAGAAAAAAGATGTGCAACGTACCGGGTCAATGAACTACTTGTGCCAGCAGATGCTGCCACATCTTCAAGGGCATGTATGGCTGAAGTTTTCCTGTCAAAGCATCCAGTGGTTAGTACCATATTGCTAGGGAAAAGAATGGCCATGCACCATGACCCCTTGCCACCCAGATGCTCGCTGTTTCCCTCCCCCTCATCCCTCATGGTTTTTTGGCAGCTTGCTTCTTGATTGATTGCTCTGATGCTTCTGATATACCTTGTTTGCGACTGCTTCAAGACTTGTGTGGTGATGTGGTGGCGGCAGCATTGGTGTGCAATCGTGTGCTGACCATGTCGACGAAGGTGTCTGAGCTTGGGTGTGATAGTGCAACAATCACGATATGGAAGTTGTGTGGAAGCCATGCGGAATATTCCGTGTGAACAGTTTGTGGAATGGATGTGGAATGGATGTGGAATGAGCATGGAATGCTCAGCCAATTATAGTGGACCACCAACTAGGTGGAATGATGTGGATTCCATGTGGAATAGGGGGGGACTGTGAAGTACTCGCATCACAGGTGCTTGAACATCAGGCAAAACAAGATGAAGCACCCACTGTTTTACCTTCTGAATATACACCTTGGCAAGCCACCTTTGAGAAGAAAGTGTCAGAGCGCTTTCCGTCCATGGGATCATGCAATCAAACTCAAAACAGGATTTATGCCAAAAGTCAGCAAGATATACCCGTTATTGCTAAAGGAACAGTTGACCCTCAACAAATGGATTAAGGAACAACTCAACAAAGGATACATTCAACTGTCTAAATCACCACAGGCATCCATTTCAGTTGCCATAGGCATTTTCAGACATGCAGCATGTTACAGTTTCTTCTTCGTTTCGTCTTCCTGTCTCAGCAAACCATTTCATATTCATCAATTCTCCTTAACTGCGCACTATACAGCCTGGATGCTATCTCCTTTTATAACTACCTTCACATTTCCTTTCTTAGGTAGTCATTGCCTCGTTCCCTTTATGGTTTCCTTTGTTCCCTAATCATATATAAACCCCATGTACTGTAGAGTAACTCCAGTTCCAACTTAGATGAGTTTTGCTCTCAACAACAATTGACTTCAATGCTCTTCTCTCTCATCATTCTCCAAGACCTTTGTCATCGTTTGACTTAGCGTCTAGACCTTCGTCCAGTGGCTGGGAGCGGACCGAGGCTCTGTTTGTCACTGTTGACTTAGAACAAACCATGACGAGGGCATTGTCTGTAACACAGCAAGTGTAACTGCATGGAACACACACACACACCAGTTGAACAAGCGGAACAAGGGAGAGCTAATCAACCAATTAAACACTGCTCTTCATCCACCCCGTGACCCGGTTCCAACATTGAAAATGGAGATGCCAGAGGCATATGAAGGGGACCCAAAAGAAATTGCGGCATGGTTGCGATCAATGGAAAGCTACTTCAATCTTGTAAAAGTAAAAGATCCGAAGCAGCAGATGATGATCATATTGCAAAGAGTGAAGAAGGGGATGGATAACTGGGCTGGCAATTGGGCGGCAGCAAAAACAATGGAGCAGGCAGAATTTGAAGCGGAAATAGCAACAAAAAGCTTGCTTCCATATATGCAAGCACTGGTAGCATGGTTGGGAAGGATGGTAACATATCCAAAATGCAGAGAAGGAATTAGGGCAGAAAATGGAACATGAAATCCACCACTGTTCAACCACTGGGAAGATATAAAAAGCAAAATGAAGGACTTCTTCTTGACAACAGAAACCCGTGACAATGCCACATGAAAAATTAGCACGCTAAAGCAGGGTTCTCAAAAAGTCAAGGATTACATTATCAAATTTAGAAGCATGGCAATGCTCACAGGATATAATGGAATTGCATTAGTTATGCATTTCCGTCAAGGTCTAAACCCAGTGCTAGGATGGTGGGCGGTAGAAATCAGAATGATGGATGGGGCACAAAACATTGATGGATCCCAAACAGGGGATTTACAACGATGGTATGATAGGGCATTGGTGATCAAGAAAAGTTGGAGGGATGCACAGCAACTGTATCCAAAAACAGCAACAACACAGGGTGGAAGTAGGCCAATGCAGAATACGCAGAATAGGCAAAACGAGCCTTGGCAGCAAAATCGACCAGTCTTAAATCAAAACTCACCGGCAACAGCATCCACATCAAAGGATCCAAATGCAATGGATGTGGATCGTTGATGTGCGTCAATCACCTGTTACAACTGTGGAAAGGTTGGGCATATGAAGCGGGATTGCAGGGCACCACCAAAGGATAAAGGAAAACAGGTGGAGAAGAGGTGGAATTCAGCAAGAGAATATGTCAGAGATCTGACAGAAGAAGAGAAGAAAGAAGTAGCGGAGGAGTTGGGTTTTCAAACCAACTTGTGAATAAGCGTTTCAATTCACAAGTTATGGACATTGTAAAGTACGAGGATTCACATGTGAAATTACCTGAGATTTTATATGAATGTTGTTCACTGGTACATTGTCTGAGAAATGCACCCATAAGCGCAACTAAACAAAGACTGACTACATGGTCAGGTCCTTGGATGGTAAGACGCATTTGGGATCAATTGATGGAAATAGCCATCAAGGATACAAAAACATGGGTTAAGAAAAACCAAGAAGAAGAAGTGGATGAGACATTGATTTGTGAACTGAATCAAATGTCAGAAAAAGATGCATTGTGGTACTTGAACCACATGAGAACAAAACCATGTCTTGTCAAAACAACAGGACAAAGACAGATGGATGTGGGAGTCATAGTACAAACCAAGGACTCACTACAAAACTTTGAAATAAAAGCACTAATTGACTTGGGATGTACAGCATCGTGTGTAAATAAGAAATTTATTGAACAAAATGGGATAAACACACAAAGACTACCAAAGTCTATTCCAGTCTTTAATGCAGATGGTACACAAAATGCAGGAGGAGATTTAGAAGAAATGGTGGAGCTGAAATTATGAATTGGTGATCATTGGGAATCATTAGAATTTGGAGTTTCAGCATTAGGAAAAACAGACATGTTCTTAGGACATGATTGGTTAAAATATCACAATCCAGAGATTAACTGGAAAAACCAAACATTGTACTTTTCATGATGTCCAGGATCCTGTTGGAAGGGATCAACAGTAAATGAACCAGAAGAAGAAATAGATCAGAATGAATGGGAAGAAGGAGATCGCTTGTTAGCAGTTCATATTGGAGAAGAGGAATTACAGATTCGAGCTTTTCAGTCTAAAGCAACACAAATTGCCTCTCAAAATAAAACAAAGCGTTCATTAGATGAGATTGTACCATCTCATTACCTATCTCATCGTAAGGTCTTCAAAAAAACCACCTTTGACAAATTACTGCCTTGACAGCCTTGGGATCACACAATCGAGTTAGTACCAGGATCTAACCCCTTAGATTGCAAAATATACCCATTAAACTGGGAGGAACAGAAAGTGCTGGAGGACTTTCTTACAGAAAACCTGGAGAGTGGACAAATAAGGCCCAGTAAATCTCCAATGGCATCACCATTCTTCTTTGTCAAGAAAAAGGATGGTTCCTTAAGACCAGTACAGGATTATTGTAAACTTAACGAGATGACCATTAAAAATCATTATCTGCTACCTTTAATATCAGAATTGATAGATAAGTTGAGCAATGCAATGATTTTCTCCAAAATGGATATCCATTGGGGATACAACAATATTTGTATTAAAGATGGTGATGAATGGAAAGCAGCTTTTTGTACAAATTGAGGACTTTTTGAACCACTTGTAATGTTCTTTGGACTTACAAATTCACCAGCCACCTTTCAGACCATGATGAATGACTTGTTCCAGGAGGAACTCGCTGAGGGATGGGTGGTTATTTACATGGACGACATACTCGTGTTTTCCCAATCAAAGGAACAACATATGAAACATGTAAATCAAATTTTGGCAAAGCTGGAGGAAAACCAATTGTCATTGAAACCTGAAAAATGTTACTTTGATAAAACTGAAATTGAATTCTTAGGCATGATAATTACCAAAGATTTGGTGCAGATGGATCCAGCAAAGGTGAAAGCAGTAAAGGAATGGCCAGAACCTAAGAATAAATGAGAAGTACAACAATTCTTAGGATTCATCAACTTTTATCATCGATTTGTTAAGGGATTTGCAAAAGGTGCGAAGCCCTTGACAGAGTTAACCAGAAAGAAGGATTGGGAGTGGGGCCCTCAACAAGTAGAGGCCATGAGAAAGTTGAAAGAAAGAATAGCGGAAGAAGCAGTATTGGCGATACCAGACAAGACAGGACAGTTTTGAATTGAAACTGATGCATCAAATTTTGCATTAGGATCAATTTTATCTCAACAGCAGAATGGAATATGCTCGCCATCATACATTCCTTATACAAATGGTCACAGTACTTAAAAGGAGCAAAAGAGATAATTGAGATCCTAGCAGATCATCAAAATTTAACATACTTTCATAAACCACAAAACTTAAATTGCAGACAGGTGCGATGGGTTATGGATTTACAAGAATATAACTTTGTGATCAAGCATAGATCAGGAAAATCAAATTCAAAAGCAGATCTGTTGTCTAGAAGGGCAGGGTATGAACGAGGAGAAAGAGACAATGAAGATGTAATATTACTAAAGGAAGAATTGTTTATAAGATGGGATAGGAGCGAGATTGAAATAGAAAAACTGGAAAAAGATATTAAAAAAAGTAAATAAACAACAATGGGACAAGCAAGTAGAAAAAGGATTAAAAGAGAAAAAAAGAAGGCTTTGAATATGATAAGGAACAAAATTTAATAACATGGAAAGGAAGGGTTTATGTACCAACAGTGATAAGATTAAGGGAGGAAATCATACAGATACATCATGATTGAGGACACCCGGGAATAGCCAAAACATTGGAATTGATAACTCAAGGATATTGGTGGCCAAACATGGGAGAGGACATCAAAAAATACATTCACAGATGTAGGACTTGTCAAACAGTTAAACCTGATAGACAAAAACAAGCAGCGCCGTTGAATCCCCCACGCAATACCAGAGGTTCCATGGAAACACATATGAGTAGATCTGATCGGACCATTACCAGTCTAAAGGATATAATGCGATCCTCACAGTAGTCAACCGATTCTCCAAAATGGCATATTTCTTACCCACAAATACTACAATAACATCATTAGGAGTTGCTACTTTATATTGGGATCACATTTTCAAAAATCATGGAATACCAGAGAAGATCATTAGTGATCACAGACCACAATTTGTATCTAAATTCATGAAAGAACTCTCAGGAATATTGGGAATAAAAGAAACCCATCTATGGCTTTTCATCCACAAACTGATGGACAGATGGAAAGAGTGAATCAAATAGCAGAACAACTGCTATCTACTTTCGTCAATGAAAATCAGGATGATTGGAGCAATTGGTTGGCCATAGCACAATTCTGTTACAATGGTTGGGAACATTCCGCAACAGGATACTCCCCATTCTATATGAATTACAGACAACACCCAAACAAAGGGACCGAGATCAATACAGGACATACTACAGTGGAAGTGGTTACTCAATTTGCAGGACAACAAGCGGAGGTCTGGAATCATGCAAGGAATGCTCTTAAAAAGGCACAGGAAGCAATGGCACTGCAGTATGATAAAAGAAAAAGAACATCTATAATGTACAAAAAAGATGATCTAGTTTACATAAATGCCAAACATTTGCCGACTGTATGCCCAATAAAAAAATTGGGAGAAAGGTTTTTAGGACCCTACAAAATCCTTGAGAGAGTAGGACCGGCGGCTTACCAAATCTCTATCCCTGCATCCTGGAAGGTATATAATGTTTTCAACGAGTCACTTTTGAAACCATACCACACACCTTTGTTTCCAATACAGGCCAGCAAAAATGCAGGCCAAAAGAAGAAGCAGGAGGAAGAGAGCTCCACTGGCAACTATGAAGTGGAAAAAATACTGGATAGTCGAATAAACCAATGAGGACGCAGTCAGCTAGAGTATTTGGTAAAGTGGAAGAATTACCTGCTCGAAGAAGCTTTGTGGGTACCGGTGTGGAATTGCAACCATGCCAAGAGGAGTATCAATGATTTCCATCGACTCCACCCGGGGGTGCCCAGGAGACTCCATGGGCAAGGATTAGCATTCAAACCATATTTAAACTATACACAGCCACCGGTATCTAAAAAATTATATGGGTGGGAAGACAGAAAATTTGAACGAGATTACCTAGAACAGTTGGAGTGGAATTGGCAAAAGTGGAAAGGAAATCGTTGAGAAGCTGAAAGAATGGATCCTGATCGTGTGGAACCCGATCCTTGAAGAGGGGGTTATGTTACAATTTCTCATTTTCTTTATTTTCTTTGATTAGATAATGGACACAGCCACGGGAGGGTTAGGTCAGCAAAGGCAAGGATGGCTGAGTCATCGGAAGCCAAGAGGAAGGAGTCACATGATTGACTCATGGAGGACATGAGGTGAAAGGTATATAAGGAGGGGTTAGTAAGTAGTGTACCTTAGCCTTACAATTGTTTGTGTTGTACCACACACCAACTATCGCTCACATCTTTCTTTCTTTTCTTCTCAAACCTTGAGGTTGTGTGGAACAGCATTCTAACAGTTGCAGACTGCACAAACAATATTGTCCAAGGTACACTAGCTTGCCAAGATCACCAGGAAAAGTGGAACAGACATGTGAAAAATAATAGACAGAGGAGTCTAGCTGGGTTTAGGAGAGCACTGAGACAACCAAATGAGGATTTGCCATGGAATCAAATGCAGCAAGGGGAACAGCAGGAAGGGGAGCAGCCAGAAGGGGAGCAGAATGAAAGGGAACAGGAGCCACAACATGATTGCAGAAGAAGGAAAAGAGATGCCTTTATGCCCTCTTGAAACTATTGTGTGGAAACAATCTGTGCCCCATGTGGAGTAGTAGTGGCATGGACAAAGTTTGCAAGATCTGAATCAGCAACTAGGATCCTTCAATTTTTGCAAAATGTGTATCCAAATCCTGACACAAGGCCTGACTATATCTGCATAGATAAGGCATGCCTTGTACTGAGATCCAGTATTGCAAATGGAAGTTGGGATAGCTGGAGTCAGACAAGCTGATTCATTGTGGACTCATACCACTATACAAACCATAGAACAACAGACATACTTTGTTGTGCATGGTGCAATCCTGCACCATTAAATGGTTCTGCACCAAACCTGGTTATCACAGGCACAAGCAATGATGGTCAACCTTATCAGAAGCAGGCATTCAATACTCAGGCTTGTGAACAATTAAATGCATGGCTAGGTGGTTTTGAATCAGTGATGAATAGGATGAAGTGTGGGAACTTTGATTGGTTTATGCATGCAATGTTGAACTTTCATACAGTCCAGGTTTTGAAGAGGCAGGAAAGATTTAGGGTTGATGAGTTTGACAGTGAGAATAGTGATTCTGAGGACTGAGTATCCTGTGGGTGTATCACTGACTTGTACAAATATTGAGTTATCATGTAGTAGATAAAAATTGAGTTTGAACAAAATTTAATTTGATTGTGGGAAAATTAGTACAGTGTAGGGATTCCAAACAGGAAGTTGGTCTAACTGTGAGAATATGCACAGGAAGTTATACTGACCAAGGGAGGTATGGAGGAAGGAAAAGTGCTTATATGTTCAGATGTGTGGAAAATGTAGTGTGGGAATGCATAAATGAGGTTAAGTTGAGTGTGGAAAAATGAGGTATGGTGTGGGAATGTATGCAGAAAGGTATACTCCATGTGAAAAAGTGGTTAGCCATTGCATGTCATGATTTTCACCTTTTGGAATGTGGGAAAATGTGTGACATGTGAGAACAGTATCTAAACTGAGTGTTCTGACTGTGGGAAAATGTGTGAGGGTCTGAGTTTTTGTGGGGATGTACATATACAAATGTTCAGATAATCAATAGTGTGGAATGCATACCAGAAGTTGATGTAACCGTGGGAAAATTAAGGCAGTGTGGAAATAAGTAAAGGAAGTTATTCTGACCATGGGAGAATAGAATAGAATGTGGGAATGTGTACAGAAGATATGCTATAGGGCTAAAGTGTTGATATGTTACATGATTGATTATGCTAATGTGATGCTACTACAAATATAGAGTCTATGTGAAAATTCATGTGGAATCCACACGGATTCCACTCGGACAGGGGGGGGGGGCACTGGAAAGTACTGCATTTATCATGTCCTGAAAGTATTCATTCATCATAGTCTGGAACATCAAAGGAGAGTTGCAAAGGCCAAAGAACATGACCATTGGTTCATATAGACCTTGATTTGTTATGAACACCACTTTCCATTTGTCACCTTTCTTGATTTGGATGTTGTTATATCCCCAGTGCAAATCAAGTTTAGTGAAGTAGTTTGCACCTTCTAATTTTGTCATTAGGTCAGAGACTAAGGGTAATGGATAGGCGTTCTTGATGGTCCATTCATTTAGGTATTGATAGTCTTGACAAGGTCAAAGTGCACTGCTTTCTTTCTTAGAGACAAAGAAAAATGGGGATGCCTGTGGTGATTTGGACAGTCAAATGTATTATTTGTCTAGTTGTTCCTTAATCCATTCATTGAGAGTTGATTGTTCCTTTAGTGATAATGGGTAGATCTTATTGACCTTTGGTGTAAATCCTGTTTTGAGTTCAATTGCATGGTCCCATGGGCAAGAAGACAGAAAACATTCTGATGCTTTTTTCTCAAAGGTGGCTTGCCAGGGTGTGTATTTGGTAGGTAAAACAGTTGGTGCTTCATCTTGTTTTGCCTGGTGTTCAAGTGCCTGTGATGCTGATGTTTTTACCCTGATCCAATATTTGTCTTCTCCCCATTGTTGGTTATCTAATGCCATGCACCAAATAGGTTTGGCATTGTCTGAGTCATCATCCATTTGGAGGGTTTTCTTTCACCAGTCAATGGTAGGATTATGTTGTTCCAACCAGGGTATTCCAAAGATTATTTCCTGGTTGCCTAGATTGGTGATCCATAACCAGTTACTGTATGTCTGTCCTTTGATTGGTTGTTTCAATAGTTCTTTAGGTAGATCTTTTGATATCCGTTCATCAATGAAGTTTCCTTCTGCTCCACAGTCAATGAGAGCAGATACTTCAGTGGGTTTATGGGTTGTTTGCACAGTAATGGAAATACATTTGTTATTATTGGAATTTATGATTACAGAGTCAAGTGCTAACTGTTCAATGGTACTGGAGGTGTCAACCACTTTCTGGCATCTCCTTCTTAAAAACCCTTGGACTCAAGTTCCTGGAGGGTATTCTTGCACTCCTCTTCTGGGAGTTCTTTCAACAAGGCCCTGATGCATTGGGCAGCTGGTTCATTCAAGGTCATTTCCTCTACTGTCCTAATTGCGCGATTCTGCGGAGGGGAGGGCTTGTAGGATGACATCTGGGTGTTCCATTTGTTTGGGCAGCCCCTGGATATGTGTCCCTGTGTTCCACATCTGAAACACTTGCCAGTCTTTCAGTATTCCTCTTTTTGGGCATCTGAAAGGTGTCCTGTGCTTAAAGCATTGATTCCCCTTGATCCGGATGCAGAGGGTCTCTGGTTTTGGTTAAATTTGAAATGTCCTTTTGTATCTCCAGATCCAGAGGATTGGTTCATCAGTTTCAGGGTCTCCCAAGCATTGTGCAGCATCATAGGCTGTTTCCATATTGACGACTGTGGGGTTTTCAATGATCTTTGCTGCAACTGATGCAGGGAGTCCTTTGCAGAAGTAAACACACTGTGCCATGAACCCTGTAATTCCAGTGGAGTGTATGAGCAATCTGAATTTCTGAATATAAGCAGGGATGTCAATATCTCTGCCCACTTTGACTTTATCTAGATCATTCAGGGTCCTTGCTGCACTATCAGATTCTCCCCAATCATTCAAGAATTGTCATTTGAAGCTAATATAGTTATCCCAAGAGAGTGTGTATGTGCTTTTTGTTGATTTTCCTTTGGCTGCTTCTGCTGCCTCTAATTCTCCTCAAAGATTGGCTTTCCAATCATCTAGTTCTTCCCCTAAGTGAAGGAGAACATACTTGATTTGTTTTTTCAATGTTTCAAAGCATCCTTCATCAAGATCAAAGATGTCATCAAATGTATTGATGAAATGTTTTGCTTTAGAGTGCTGTCCTTTGAATTCCTTAACAGAGATTCCCTTTATTCCTTTTGAGGATGTTTCCTTGTCAACTGACATTTCCTTTTCTGGTTCCTGTTTTGGTTCTGGTGTTTCAGGTCTCACATCCTGTGTTCCTGGTTTGTGTTTTGGTTCTGTGCCTTGTTTCAAGGTTTCTCCCTTTTTTGGTTCATCTCCAAAGGTGAGATCTAACTCAATCTGTTGCTGATCTCTGTATTCATTCCACCTGGTAATGGTCTATTCATCAAACACAAAGAAGGCGAAGTCTCCTAATTTTTCATTGACTCAAAACTCATGCCACCAAGTGAGTTCAGGTTTGGTGTTAGGAGGTAGAAATAATTTATTTTCCTCCTTGTGTTCTTCATTGTACCAGTGAATCCAAGTTTCTCCTGGTAATTTGTTGTTAGGGTCTCCTTCCTGATATTCCCCTTCTCTTTGGTTAAGGTAGTATTTCTGTCTGTAGCAAACAGAGTCATTTGGTGGCCTAATCTGAGAGGCCCTGGTATCAATGGTGTCTGTCTAGTGACAATGCACTGACCAGTTCCTGAGTTCCAACTTGTGTTATGGACAATGCCATCATCATGGTTTGTTCTAAGTCAACAGTGACAAGCATAGTCTTGGTCCGCTCCCAGCCACTGGACAAAGAGTTCAGACACTAAGTCAAATGATGACAAAGGTCTGGAGAGTGATGAAGAAAGAGAGTGTTGAGATCAAGCAAGGTTGAGAGCAAACCTTGTCTAAGTTGGAACTGGAGTTACTCTACAGTACATGGAGGTTATATACGATCAGAGAACAAGGGAAACCATAAAGGGAATGAAACAGTAGCTATCTGAGAAAGGAAATATGAAGGTAGCTATGAAAGGAGATAGCGTCCAGGCTGTACGATGCACAGTTGTTACAGTTTCTTCTTTGTTTCATCTTCTTGTTTCCATGCTCTGTTTCATATCCATCATTTCCCCTTAGACTGCGCATTGTACAGCCTGGACACTATCTCCTTTCATAGCTACCTTCACATTTCCTTTCTTAGGTAGTCATTGCCTCATTCCCTTTATGGTTTCCTTTGTTCCCTAATCGTATATAAACCCCATGTACCATAGAGTAACTCTAGTTCCAACTTAGACAAGTTTTGCTCTCAACCTCGATTGACCTCAACACTCTTTCTCTTCGTCACTCTCCAGACCTTTGTCATTGTTTGACTTAGCATCTAAACTCTTTGTCCAGTGGCTAGGAGCAGACCAAGACTCTGCTTGTCACTGTTGACTTAGAATGAACCACAACAAGGGCATCATCTGTAACAATGATGGATATGAAACAGTCTACTGAGACAAGAAGATGAAACAAAGAGAGAACTGTAACATTAATGGAGATTCCCTTTATCCCTTTTGAGGAAGTTTCCTTGTCATCTGACATTCCTTTTTCTGGTTCCTGTTTTGGTTCTGGTGTTTTGGGTTTTGGGTCCTGTGTTCCAAGTTCCTGTTTCAGTTCTGTGCCTTGTTTTGAGTTTTCTCCTCATTTCAGTTCATCCCCAAAGGCTAGATCTATCTCAATCTGTTGTTGTTCTCTGTATTTGTTCCACCTGGTTACTGTTTGTTCATCAAATGCAATGAAGGCGAAATCTCCTAATTTTTCATTGACTTGGAACTCATGCCACCAAGTAAGTTCAGGTTTGGTGTTTGGGGGTAAAAATAACTGGTTTTTCTCCTCATATTTCTTGTTGTACCAGTGAATCCAAGTTTCTCCTGGTAATTTGTCATCAGGGTCTCTTTCCTGGTATTTGTCATAGAGAAGTAAACTAAGGTAGTATTTCTGTCTGTAATGAACAGAGTTGTTTGGTGGTCTGATCTGGGAGGTTCTGGTATCAATGGTGTCTGGCTAGTGACGATGCACTAAGCAGTTCCTCAGTTCCAACTTGTGTTATGGACAATGCCCTCGTCATGGTTGTTCTAAGTCAACAGTGACAAGCAGAGTCTTGGTCTGCTCCCAACCACTTCTGGACACTAAGTCAAACAATGACAAAGGTCTGAAGAGCAATGAGAGAAGAGTGCTGAAGTCAAGCAAGGTTGAGAGCAAAACTTGTCTAAGTTGGAACTGAGGTTACTCTACAGTGCATGGGTTTATATACATTTAGAGAACAATGGAAACTATAAAAGGGAGTGAGGCTATGGTTACCTAAGAAAGGAAATATGAAGGTAACTATGAAAGGAGATAGCATCCAGGCTGTACAATGCACAGTCAATGAATAGTAACAATGAAAAAGAAGTCATTTGCTGAAATGAGAGATAACCAAAGAGGAACTGTAACAAATGAAATGTTAAAGAAGTAATATATTTTGGCTACATTTCTGCTCCAATTTCATAAGGATGTAATCAGGCAACTTAGAGGCTGCATAAAATATTTATTTCTGAGGTACTTGGGAATAATATGTTTATGCCATCTAGATTGAAAATAGCTGTAAATGAAAGGTTAAAGAATTAATATATTTCAGCCACATTTCAGCTCTAATTTCAAAACCACCAGCACAGAGATATTTTGGAACAGCCAAAAANAAGATTGGATGCTGACATTTGCTGCTTCTGGATGAGGAAAGAACTGCAAGGTGAGCATCCAATCTTTCCAAGTTGCAATACTCTGAAACTGGGATTAAGGATGCAACTCTGACTGGGATACAGGGCATATGATAAGAAGCTAGATAGCAAGGTTAAATAAGAATACAACTGTTCAGTGGGATAAAACATACAATTGTGGACTTGGATAAAGCATACAACTCTGAACTGGGATTTACGGGGGTCCGGGGGCTTGCAGCCCCCGGCAAGCTGAAGGGGCGAGACGACGGTCGCAGTTCGAGCAACGCGAGGACGCGCCAAAGGCGGGGCCCCTGAAGCTTGTCTATAAAGAAGGGGACGAAAAGGTACCAGGTACCACTGACAAAGCGCTGACAAATTGTAAAGGTTATTGGGCTTTCTTTACTTAATCCCGCGGTGCGTCTTACACTGGACCAATTTTATTGGCAATGTAACGCACGTACAGGTTTATAGTTAAGAATAATCTGATTACCTAATTATTTTAAAGCGCGACATAAGGTCGCGCGCACAAGCAACAAAAAACAAATATATACATTTTGCGAAGATGCGCATATGATTATGCGCATCGAGATAGTAGTCAACAAGATGACGAGGAGAGCAAGGTTCCCGCGAAGACGTCAGAGCCTTACACCCTCCCGACTAGATTGCCCCGAAGGTGCAATCTATAAATTTGAAAGAAAGGAGAGACAAGCTCTCCTTGGGAAGGTGACGATGACGGCCTTGATCGTTCAGCCCGGGCCCATGGGTGAGCCCTCGACGTCCATGCCGCCGAGTTGCGCACTCGGGTTGGAGCGTGGCTCGTCGCTTGCTGGCGTCGAGTAGGGCAAAGCGTCTCCCGCCGGGGTCCTTCGTGATAAGGGAGGGCTGGACGGCCAGTCCTCGGTTCGAAATTTCTGCCTCCTTCGAGGCGATCTGCGAGAGGTTTCCCTCTCCTCCCCTTCGGCTTCTTCCTTTGGGACATGGAGGGTCTTGAAACCCTCGGGACTGGGATGACTATGCTCCAGTCGGGCTCGAGCGGCCGTTCGACGCTGGCGATGTGATTTCTGGCGAAATCCCTGAAGAGGGAATCGCAGTCTCCGCTCGTTAGTCCGCACTTGTAGAAGTGCGTGACTATATCGTCGAGCTGGTACTCGCCCTTGTGAACAAATCGGGTAGGAGCATACCCGATTAACCCTTCCTCTTTGAAGCCCAATCGAGAGAGGACGCTTTTGAAGAGGCCCAACCTCTCGAAGAGGTGGCAAGCCAACCACCAGAACCAAGCAGTGGTTCCCTCGCTTGGGTGAGGTTCCGTCATCGAGAGGAACAGCCACACCGTAACGTCTTGGACGTTGAAACGATTGTCTGCTCCTCGCCGAACAGCGGGAGGAAATCCTTTTCTTCTGGCGATTTCCTCGACGTCGGGTTCTTCCGACAGATCGTTAAACGGGAGGAGCCCGGTCATCGTGGCATCCTTGACTGCCCATCGCTGAGCGTTGGACCTTTGGTCAAAGGCACCTTGGATGCCTCTCTTGCCATCTGCATGGGTTTCCCATTTTGCCAGAACCACTTTCTGGCAGTGGGTCTCTTTGCCCACAGAGATGAAGCATCTCTGTCCCAGTATGATTTGTTGCTCAGGCAAACATGCCCGAACATCCCCAACCTATAGAACTTGTTTAATCTAAAGGACGCTGGGTCCTCTAGGTGAGGGTTTGGGTATCCCAGGGGGAATTGCCCTGCTCTTGTCCTCCTGGAGCCTGCAGAGGGCTTGTATTTCTTTTTTTGGGACAAAGTGCTCTCAATTCTCAAGGCAAGTGGCGCTTTGTCTATCACCATCCTAGAGGAAGAAGACAGGTCTTCCCCCTCTACATATTGCGACTCTTGGGCAACTTTGCACTTGATCTATTAGACACTTCTTTGAGCTCTTCCTTGTTGCCCAATAGAGAAAGAGCTCCAACACTTCCCTTGCACTCACTATTGAAGTCCGAGTCTGTGTCATACATGGTCCTTTTTCCCTTTCCCTTAGTTGAGAGGGAAAGGGTGGGGAACAATGGGTGGTTTGTTTTGGTTGGAGGAGGGGTGCAGTTAAACTCGTTTCCTCTTGCTCTGATGCTTGCTTGGGTGAGCCCCTTCCCCACCAGTGTAAGCTAGCCCAGAGGAGTTTCCACTCCTCAACAGTTGAGACAGCTCATGGACCCTCCCTTTGAGCGCCTCTTTATCCTGAGAGAGTTGTGACACTCTCTGACAGTAATTTTCGAGCTCATCCTCAAGCTTGGAGATTCTCTTCTTGTTTTTTCTTAGACCATTGTTGTACGCAACATCTAGCTCCTCCCACATTTCACTACACAGGACCTTTTGCCAGTGGCAACATTGTTTGTCTAGAAAGAGGGAGAAAGCCCCCCCTTGGTTTGTTTTGACCACATGTTTCAAGAAAATTTGCACAGTCTGTGCACTGTTTCAGGTGCAGAGACAGGTGCATCTTGTTATGGATGACCCAGTCTGGGACTAGCTGGGTCAGGACCACCACAGCATCATATTTGTTGCAAGGAGATGGCAATCTCCTCAGATGTCTGGAGCCTTGGTGGCTTGGGTTTCTCTCTTGAGGAGAGTAGCTGTGCTTGTGGCGCTGGCTGTCTGTTGTGGTTGGTATTTTGTTCTGCCATGTTTGCAAGCAAATTTGTCATGGGAATTTATTTGGTGCATTTTCTTTCTCAGAGTTGGAATGTGGATTGTTCCATTGGCCAATTGACCATTTCACAGCCACTGTCATGGGTTTACTTGTGATGTAAATCTGAGGGCATAGAAACACCCTCAAGCTCTTAGATATTGATCTAGAGCTTCAAGTTCTTCAACAACTTCAAGAGGTTCCCATGTGGAATCTCCTAATTCCCAACACACCTTGAAAGTACCATTGGTGGTCTTCTATCATTCTAATGACCCATTCCTGTTCAGGGTCATTACCAATGTCATATCTGACTCGAGTTTCCCTTCTAGGGAATTTTGTCAAGTCATTGTCCACAAACAGTTTGAGTACTTTCTCATGGAAGACATTGTGGATGTGCCTGGCTTTGAAATCAGGTGGTAGATTGATCTTATATGTCAATCTGTCTGGAAAGTTTTCTAGGACCTTGTGAGGTCCTAAGTACTTTGGACAGAGCTTTCAAGCTCGTCCTTTTGGAAGGCTGATATTTTCCGTAGAGAGAAGAACTAAGTCTCCCTTCTGGAATGCTTGTCCTTCTCTGCATTGTCTGTTTGGCATTACTGCCTGATGCATGCATTGGGCGGTTAATTTGTCAAATATTTTGTCAAGAACATCCTTAATGTTCTCAATGAATTGCTTCACTCCAGTGTGTCATGCACTGTACTCTACTCCTTGAATCATTCAGGGCATCCATCTGTAATTTGATTTGAATGGGGAGTAACCAGCAGATTCACTAACTGCTGAGTTCATTGCAAACTCAACCATTGGTAGTTGCAATCTCCAATTGTCCTGGTAGTCATTGACCAGAGATCTCAGAATCTGAGACATTGAATGGCTTGCTCAGATGAGCTGTCCATTTATGGGTGGTAAGATGAAGACATCAGTAGTCATTGTCCCAGGATCTTGCTAAGTTCAACCCAGAATTGTGAGGTGAACTTCATATCTCTGTCTGATACAATAGACTCTGAAATGCCATGGAGTCTAACTACCTCCTTGACAAATATCCCTGCTATGTCCTTAGCTGATGCATCAGTCCATGTGGGGAGTAGGTGAACCATTGCAGTCAACCTGCAAATTACTAGAAGGATGTAATTGAATTTTTCTACTTCAGTGAATGGACCAACAAAGTCCATTCCTACACTTTCCCAAGGTCTCGATGGGATAGGCATTGTGTGTAGCCATCCTGGTAATTTCTGTCATGAGACCTTTGTTGTTTGACACTTCCTGCAAGACTTACAGAAGGCTTCTACATTGGCAGCAATGTTAGGCCACCAGAACCAATGTCAAACATAGCCTAATGTTCTATGAGTTCACAAGTGGCCTAGGGTGAGGTGGCAGGTGTTGATGACAATGCCTCTAATACTTTTCCCTTTGAGTAGTTCACATGGCACACATGTTAAGACTAATCCCAACACAACCACAGGTCTCAGAACAAAGAGAGGAGAAGAAGGTAGATTTGACACAATAGACCAGTAAGCTGGGTGAGAGCAAGCTATCTAGAGTCTTAGGACTCCTACCTACAGATGCACCTCCTTATATACCCCAATCCATGGTCTGTGCACACAGACTACACTGCCTCCAAGGCTATGCACGCACAGCAACAGCCTAGACCCCTCCATAGCTAGACTACTCCGGACCCCTATGCCTAGACCTTTGTACAGCCACCCATGGCTTACCTAACTGGTCCTTCCATAATGGATCCTCTTAGCCCCTATGTGTATTGGTATGTTGTCCTGCATCCATAGGCCTCCAGATAAAATATAGAAAAATAGCGAAAAATATGTATAGTCATAACATGACCCCCCCTTTAAGGCTTCATGTCCCAGGAAGCCACATTGGTCGTAAATGATTCATGACGAGTTCCTAACAAACTCGCATATATATTTTTCTGGTCTCCTTTCCACCTTTGCCAGTTATGCTTGAGCTTTTCCAGGTATTTGCACTTGAATTTTCCATCCTCCCATCCATACAGCTGTTTTGTGATAGGAATCACTGTGTGATTCTGCCATTTTCGGAAACTAGTGCTAATGTTGTGCACATAGACCATCTGTTGGGGTGCACTAGGGTTCGCCTTATGGAATTTTTGAACTTCCTTTTTGGCGTTGCCCAAGTTCTCTGCCAGTTCCCAAGTTGACTCCTCTACAGGGTAGTTCTTCCACTTGACAAGGTATTCCAAGCACCCACCGCCATGTCCACTGACACAGCTGTCCATTACTTCTTCTACTTCATATTCATTGTCTTGAGATTCCTTGACCATCTGTGCCTCTTTGCGTGATGTTGCTTTTTGCTTTTGTCCAGGAAAAGCTGGTTCCTTGTACAGTTTGAGGTGAACTTCATTGAATATGTTGTAAATTTTCCAGGACACTGGAATCTTTAATTGGTACACAGATTGCCCTATTCTTTTTACAACTTCTAGTGGTCCCACAAATTTGCTGTCTAGTTTCTTCATGACTCAGAGGGTAGGGAGATTGGCAGTACTTAACTGGACCTTGTCACTGGGTTGGTACTGACATGCTGGAGCTTTTGACCCATTGTACTTTTGCTTCATGGTTTCTGCAGCTTTTTCCAGTGCTGCAGTGACATTGTTGTGTACTCCCTCAACCTGTTTTGCCAGATCTTCTATGGCTACCACTTTTGGCACATAGGTTGGGTTTAGCCCCTTGTATGGATGTCATCTGTAGTTCATAAAGAAAGGGGAATATCCTGTGGTTGAATGTACCTGATTGTTGTGACAAAATTGTGCAACCACCAGCCAGTCACTCCAGTTGTTCTGCCAATGGTTCACAAACATGAAGAACTCCTTTACGGTCTGATTGACTCATTCCATCTGTCTGTCTGTCTGTGGGTGATATGCTGTGGACCAGTTGGCCTTATTGTCATTTTCAGATAACTTGACGCACGTGAAAATTTCGAAAAAAAAGACCTCATAAAGAAACAAGCACAGCTCACCGAATTCTTCACCAAAATACATAAAAATTAGCATGTTACACTCGGAATAATTAGTAGATTCATTCTATGCTTCTCCGGATACAACACTGTTATTTTTCGGGAATGGCATCTACTTGCATGATGAAATGAGACCTCCAAAATAAAATGTGACTAAGCTCGGTCTACTGTAAACTAAAGGCCCTAATTATTCCGATTCTAACGCACTAATTATTATGTATTTTGGCTAAGAATTCGGTGAGCTATATTCATTTCTTTTTGAGGTCTTTTTTTTCAAAATTTTCACGCGCGTCAAGTTATCTGAAAATGACAATAATTCCCAGTATTCCATATAAGTCATCCATGAATTTAGACACAAATTGAGGCCCTTGATCACTGATGACCTTTTTAGGTAAACTATGTTCAGATGTTATCTCGGAATAGTATAGCAACTCCTTGCAACATGACAGTAGATGTTGTTGGCAGAAAATATGACTTTTTTGTAAATTGATCCACAATGACCAGGATCATATTGTTTCCCTTAGACTCCAGGAGTGGACCAATTGAATCCATTGAAATAACTTCCCATGGTGCCTCTGGTACTTCATTAGGATGAAGTGGCACGGCCCTAGCTTGTCAATCCAGTTTCACCTTTTGACAGGTTTCACATCCTGCAATGTAATGCATATAGTCATATGGATTGCAGCACAGCCTATGGAGACAAGGAGGCCTTAAGGATATAGCCCCTTATGGCTACAAGGTCTAGAGCAACCCAGACTGGTCCAGAAGATGGTGTTACAGTGGCTGCACCCAGAAGCATAGCAACGGTGACAGTGTGGAGGCAGCACTCATACAAGACAATAAAGAGCATGAATGCTGTAGGAGTGCTGGTGGTACTAGGCGGTGGCTAGGGTCTTTCTAGAGTAGTATATAAGTAGTACAAGTGTCTTGAGTTGCTCCAGACTTAAGATGGTTTCTCTTATGCCCATGTAAGACTCTGTCTATAGGTCAATATACCCTATTCCCTTCCCCCTTATCTTCCCTGCTCAACGAGGCCTGTGGGTCTGTGTCCCAAAGGATGGTGGGTTAGTGTTGTTGGGCATGAGCTCAAAACAGATGTGTCTACTTCTATGTGAAATTGACCTTCATTGTCAGGAATTTTGAGTACAACCTCCCTCACCACAAGGTCTTTCAGTCCCTGAAAGGCTGTGTCTTGTAACTTGGTCCAGAGCCACTCGTCCTTTCCTGTCAACTTAGTCAACAGCTTTGCAGTTGATGCAAACCCTTCCACAAAGTGTTGGTAAAAGTTCACAAATCCCAAGAACTGCTGCAATTTGCGTTTACAGGTGGGTGTCAGCCATTCCACAACTGCTTTAACTTTGCCTGTCTCCATTCAGATGGAGTCTTCACTGATAACCAAACCCAAAAAGTCAATTTCTGGTTGATTGAACCAGCATTTCTCCAGTTTTAATGACAACTTGTGATTCTCTAGTTTTGCCAGTATGCGATTTACATGTTTTGTGTGTTCCTCCTGTGTAGATGAGAACACCAATATATTGTCCATGTAAATGACAACCCATCCCTCGGTGACTTCCTGTTGGAAAATATTGTTCATCATGGTTTTGAAAGTTGCTGGAGAGTTTGTTAAACCAAAAAACATTACTAGAGGTTTGAAGAGCCCTCTGTTGGTTCTGAATGCCACTTTCCACTCATCACCCTGCTTGATTTGGACATTGTTGTACCCCCAACAGATATCCATTTTGGAGAATATCTTGCCTTGGACAACGTGTCCACTAATTCACCAATGAGTGGTAGTGGGTATCGATTCTTGATGCTCATTTTGTTTAGTCATCAGTGATCCTGTACTGGTCGTAATTTACCATCCTTCTTCTTCACAAAGAAGAAAGGTGATGCTGTGGGCAATTTACTAGGTTGAATTTGGCCTGATTCAAGGTTTTCTTTCAGGAACTCATCCAACTGCACCTGTTCATCCTGGTTGAGTGGATATATCTTACAATCCACTGGTTTCAATCCTGGAATTAGTTCTATAGCATGATCCCATGACCATTGGGGTGGTAATTTGTTGAAGGTTTCTTTCTCAAAAACCTTCCAGTACCCTAAGTAGTGCTTGGGCACCACTTCCTCTAGTGTGTGCTTTTGGGCAGCTTTGGATTCCTTGGTGGCTATATTGGTTGCTACCAATTGTAGTTGTAACTTGGGTTCTCCAATTTCAATAGCCAATAATCATTCACCCTCCTGTAACTGTTTGATCAGATCCAACTCATCTTCAGGTTCTTCCACCTGTGACACCATCCAGCAAGTTCCTGGACATTGAGTGAACCAAACTTCCTTTCTTTTCCAGTCGATGGCTGGGTTGTGATGCTTAAGCCAGTCATGACCTAAGAACAGATCTGTCTTACCCAAGTGCATGCTGCATTCAATTATTTCTTCATGATCCCCAATTTGCAGCTTGAATTGTGTCATGTATTCAATGCTTCCCATTGCATTCCAGGATCCATCCACATTGTAGACTGGTAATGGCTTTATTAGCCATTGTTTATTCAATTTGTGTTGTTCCACAAATTCCTCGTTGATACAAGAGTCTGTACATCCTGAATCAACTAACACTGATATGTTAATTGTTTCGCCTGTGTCCATTGTTGTAAGTACACAGTGTAGATCCACTTCCTGTTTGCCTGTTGCATGAACCAACTGTTGATGTAAATGTGTCAAGTTCCACAGTGCCTCTTGTTCTGACAATTTGTTGAGGTCATTTACCAGCTTGGCATTGGCCTCATTAATTTGTTTAGTTGGTACCCATTCCTTTAAGCAATGAACTGCAGTCTCATTATCCTCCTGCCAGATTTGTCTTAATACCCATTCAGGGGTCCAAGGGTTCAACCAATTTGTCTTTATGCTCACACTTAAGTTTTGTATCCAGTGAATGAGAGGAGAACATTCATATAACAATTCTGGTAATTGTACACAAGAATCATTGTCCGAAACTGAAACTCTATTAGCCAGCAGCACAGAGCACATGCCTACTGGCTGTTGCCAAAACCCTTTTCTTTTCCCCATTCCTTCCACTGCTCCTCAGTGAGCTCCTCAATTTTTATTTCTCTAACACAGCCTTTTCCTTTCTTCCTCCATGTATATTTCTTTGGTTCTTTGCAGTCCCTTGCAAAGTGACCTGTTTTCCACAATTCAAACATGCACCTGGTGCATGTTTGACTTTATCAACATCCATGGCATTTGAATTGTGTGTCGAAGTGGATGCTTGAGCTGGTTTATATGTTCGTGAAGTTGGTTGGGACTTTGGATAATCCTCCTTGAATGGTGTCTTCTTTTGCCAGTCCCCATATGCATCTCTGGCCCTTTGATATGCTCGCGCTAATTCCGTGACTCTCTCCATGGTCCGTTCAAGGGTATCTCCCTCATTGAGATCTCCCACTCAAATTAATTTGAATCCTAAGTTGGGATTGAGTCCTTTCTGGAAGTGATCTTTGGCAGTGCTAGTGTTCCATCCTGTCAAGGGCAACAATGCTTTGAACTTGATGATGTAATCTTCTACAGCTTGGCTACCCTGCTGCTGCAGCTTCTGTATTTGCTCTACTGCATTTTCCCGAGTCTCCCTTGACATGAAGAATTTGTGCATCTGTTGCTTGAGATCTAACCATCCAAGGAAAGGAGGCTTTAGAACTTGTGGGTTTTGTTGATAGTACCCAACAGTGTCTACTGTGGCAGGAACATATAGTCCTTCCCTTTGCTCCTGGTAGGTTAGATGGGAAGACCACCCTTCATTGGCCACTTTTTGATTGAAGTCCATGTTGCTGTCAATCTGTTCTTTTAATTTAACTGTGGCCCAAGTTCTGGCTTGATCACCTTTCCCTTTATGGATCTGTCCCAGGGTGATGTAGATTTGTTGGCCATAATCCGTTTTGTGAGCCAGTTCGAAGTACACATCCATTGCTCAGCACCAGGCATCTACTTGTGCAGCATCTCCTTCAAAGTGATCTGGCAGCTCAAGTTTTACCAATGATCTGTTTATTGGGGGAGGCCGGCTATCCTGATATTCAGTTACCACCTGCTGTATTAAGTTACCCATATGCGCTGCCATTTGGGTTGTCCCTGTATTCCACTGTTGTATCTGGGAGTCTTGTTCGGTTACTTGTTGTGGCATTGCTCCTCCTGCTACCAATAATGGCTCTGGCCTTGGATTGGCGTTTGGACCAAAATAGTAGTTATACTGGTTGATTGCCAAGTGTAGGTATGCAGTCATTGAATCCGACCATCCAAACCCTATCTCAATGTGCCCCAGATCCCCATCTACAATTGCCTGAATCATTGGCCATCCATTCATTCCATTTACACTTGTTTGCACATGGAATCCAACCCATTTATTTTGTCAAACTACTTTAAACTTGACAAACTGATTTGATCAGTACTCTGGAGGGAATTGGTTTATGGTATGTATAGACAGGAAGGCCAGCCATTCATACTTGTTCCATAGTTCCTCCCTAAACAGGGCTAGATAATAGTATCCAGGGATAGCTGGTGTCATCCGATCAGTACTTCACAGTTCCCCCCCCCCTTCTGTGTGGATTCCACATGGAATCATACTATATTACAATAAGTAAGTAACATCATGTGGAATCCATGTGGAATCCACACAGAATCCACATGGATTCCACATGGAATTACAATAAGTAAGTAACAAATCAATGTTGCTCATGCATTTCACCAGATATGAATGAGTTATGCAGTTATTGAGCATAATGTTATGACACCTGGTTGCACTTGGTTGTCCTCTCATATATTGTGACTATTTGTACATTCAAATGTTGTTACAGGGTGCTACTACTCACTACTACTATCACTACTATCACTACTATCACTTTCAATGTCATCCTGTTTATCTTGATTATCATTCTGCCTTTTCACCACCTGCACTGTATGATATGACAACATTGTGTGGAGAAACCAATCAAAATTCCCTGGTGTCATCCTCTTTAAAATTGATTCAAAGCCACCCAACCATGCATTCAACTGCTCACATGCCTGAGTATTAAATGCATTCTTCTGGTAAGGGTCTCCATCATTGTTTGTCCCTATGATGACTAAGTTGGGTGCTGAACCATTTACAGCAAAGGGCATCTGTTGCATGATGATTTGTGTAGTGATAAGAGTCAACAATGAATCTGCTTGTCTGACTCCACCTCTGCCAACTACCATCAGCAATGCTACACTTCAACACAAGGCATGCCTTATCAATACAGATATAATCAGGCCTTGACCTTCAACTGGATAAACATGATCTAAGAACTGCAAGATATTAGTTGGTGACTCAGCCTTTGGAAACTTTGCCCATGCCACTACAACTCCACATGAAGCACATATAGTTTCAACACAATAAATCCTTGATGGCACAATGCATCTTTGTCTCTGCTTGTGCCAGCTTCTTGATCATGTGGCTGTTGCACCTGTTGGTTGGCTTGCATCCATGGCCAGCTATCATCAGGCTGCCTAAGGGCTCTCTTATATCCATTCAAGGTCCTCTCTCTATGATTTCTCCTATATCTGTTCCACCTCTCCTGGTGAATCTGACAAGCCAATGTACCCTGTACAATGAAGTTTGAGCAATTGGCAACATGGCATGTTGTCCCATACATATCCTCATGGAATGCACAGTATACCCCTCCACGGGCATTCACCAGCTCTGATATACAGTCAGGGAACGCACATATTGAATGTCCAACTACAATTCCATCCACTACAACCATTTTCACTGTGATGTAGTTTCCTCAACTGTCAGCCCCTCTGCAGCTGTAGCATTGACTTCATCAAATCCCACAACAGCTGAGTTATCATTCTCTACTAGATTTGCAGTTCTCCTGTACTTCTGTGTACATTCATCACATGTATGTCCATTAGCAGATCTGATCAGACCACCTTCTCCCAATACATGATAAGCTTCCTTTGTGACTTCATCAATGGAGAGATTATCTTTCAAAGTCAAGTTTAAGTCAGCCATGGATCCCATGACTCCTGTACAAAAGCTTGCTATATTTGTCTGTGGCTCACTTTTCCAGATGATGAGACTTTGTCACTAAAAGCATTGTTCCAGAATGCTGTATATGCTGAAATGGATGCATGAAAATGATATATACCTTGTGTGAGATGGGCTTAAGTTTGCCAGTAAATTGTCCTGATTTATTGTATGGATTGAGGTTCAGCAATTTGGCTAACTGATCAAGCTTCATTGCAACTGCAGTTGTGAGTTGGTCATCATCATCTTGTCTAAAATGCAGGTCTTTCTGATTTCAATATGCAACCATCATTATTTTCAACCCTTTTTCTGAGTGGACATGCAAGGGCTTTTATCCATAAAGTGGCAGATGTAGATCTCTCTTCTTGGAACCTTGCTTTCTGCTGGCATCCATGCAAACTCAATAGCTGTACATTTTCTGTTATACTGAACAAAATGACAAGAACACTTGTCAATGAGATTGAAGAGCTGAAGTTCTGCTCTATGAAAATACTGAAATCTTTGAAGAGTATTTCTGGGAAAGGTCTCTCATTAACTGGTGCTGCACACACCAAAGGGAGCCATGATAGAAGTGTTACAATCACAAAAATTGGCATCACATTTTCAATTTATCTATCAGTGGTCTGGGACCACTACCACAGTCTTTATACAGGCCAGGAGGCTTAGGAGGGAGCCTGGGAACACTTTGCGTGGGTTAGCACCTGGGAGCGCTTACTGTGGGACAAGATGATGGCCATACAAGGTGGCCATACACTATACTACAAAGGACAGCTGGATTAGGCAGGAGGATCATGCCCTTGATGGCATCATTGATCGACGTCGGCATCAACACATCAGGGATCATGCCATCACACATCAGGAAGCAGCAGTGGCAGCGCATATAGTCATATGGGATTGCAGCACAGCCTATGGAGACAAGGAGGCCTTAAGGATATAGCCCCTTATGGCTACAAGGTCTAGAGCAACCCGGACTGGTCCAGAAGATGGTGTTACAGCAGCTGCACCCAGAAGCATTGCAATGGTGACAGCATGGAGGCAGCACTCATACAAGACAATAAGGAGCATGAATGCTGTAGGAGTGCCAGTGGTACTAGGCGGTGGCTAGGGTCTTTCTAGAGTAGTATATAAGTAGTACAAGTGTCTTGAGTTGCCCCAGACTTAAGGTGGTTTCTCTTATGCCCATGTAGGACTCTGTCTATAGGTCAATATACCCTATTCCCCCTCCCCCTTCTCTTCCCTGCTTGACGAGGCCTGTGGGTCTGTGTCCTAAAGGACAGTGGGCTAGTGTTGTTGGGCGTGAGCTCATAACAAGAAGGACCAGCATCCCAAATCCTGCATGCAGACCTTTGAACATAAAAATCAAGCTGTGGATTGCATAAAGAAACCAAAGACTATCAAATTTAAAACTACATGATTCCAAGTTCATGATTTATACATGTGTGCTTACTTGGTCTTCCCCTTGTCCCTTGTAACACACTTCTTTGAGCTTCCTTCTTCCTTCTTCTTCTTCTTCTTCTTCTTCTCATCAGAATCATCATTGCTAGCATCATCTCTTTCATCCATCTTCTTTCCCTTCACAATTTCCTTTGCTTTACCCTTACCCTTGGCATCAGTTTTCTTGTCTTTCTCATTCATCCACTTCTCCAAATCAGTGAAGGTATATGATGCTTTTTCATCTCCCCAAAGGTCAACAGCAGTGAGTGCATCTTCCTCCTCATTCAACCACTTGTGCATCTCAGGATATTTTGGCAATCTGGAGAATATCTTCTTGAGGGTCCTATGCCACATTGTCTTTCCAACAAATAATTCAACTATCTCTGTCTTAGAGGGCTTCTTGATATTCCATTCACCTGCAGCAGCCATCCTCCCAGAAGTTGCAAGAGCTGCAAGGCAAGCCTTGTATTTTTTGTAGTACAAGAGAAGCACTCCCTCATTCTTGCCATAGTCTCTCAGTAAGTGGTTAGGGATACCAAAAATATGCACAAGGTCACTCTTGTAGTCAGCCACCTGTTGAGCAGCCTGAGTGAGTGCAGGGGTACCAGATACCTGTCCCTGATGAAAATCATATGTCCTAGGCTGACCTTCATCCTCCTAAACCATCTCAGTGACATTCTAAAATAAATGTGTAATTATACTCACCAAGGCTACACACAAGCTATATTCACCACTTTCTTTCTCCCAGAAAATTGGGTCATTATCCTCCAAGGCCATCTGAAAGTGGCCTTTGACACTCCAATCACCTTCTTCATACACAAAGATCCTCTTATTCTTCTCTGCAAAAATATGAACAGGTCGCTGAATGTGAATGGTTGTGTCACTTACTCTTGACAGGTGAATAGCACTTTGCTAATTCACCTAGGACTGGTGCCAGATTCCCACTAACCTTTACTTTCAATGTCATCTGAGGCTTTCTGGCAGATGGATCCTCTCCACTATTAAAGACCTTCAACTTCCCAATCATAGGCCCCATGTCTCTTTCTGATAGATTCTTGGAATCCCCAATGTTACAAACATTTCCAGTTGCCCTCCCATGAGAAGTTCCACCTGTGGTGCGAGAAGCACCTTGAAGAACAGGAAGACTATCCTTCTGAACTACTGTCCACATGTCAATGGGATGCAAATGATTAAAATAATTCTAGAGTACCTTCATTTTCACCAAATACATTCAAAGTGGTGTTTTTCTATAATGTCACATATATCAGGTTCTGGGAAGGGGTAGAAATCAAGTTTACCCCTTTAAGATGGCCTTCAGATAGCTCTCCTTCAATTACTCCTTCAGTAATGTCAATCTAGGCCACAATATGAATAATTGATCTTGTGGCTTGATATGAAAAACAAATACCTTGGACAATTCTTCTTCAATCACACCTCCTTCTCCATTGTCATCCTTCTCCAGATGGTCTCCTGAAATACTCTCCTTAAGCCCAGCACTCTGATTGAATAAATGTTGCATGTTTCAAAATTTAAATATACCTTGTCACCACTCTTCTCACTGACTCCATCATCTTCTCCTTCAGTACCCTCCAACTCAGACTCCTCATCCTCACTCTCAGTGCTTGATGCTTTATACTCATGCTCACTGCTCTCTTCATTGTGAGACAGCTGATCTTGACCTTGAGAACAATATAATTTGACTGAACAAGAATGAAACACAATGACACTTACCTTGAGCATTGGAACATTGTACACATGTACTGGATTGGCTAGGCCTAGCACTGAGAAACTGGACAGTTGCAGAACGTGGATGTTCTGGTGGTGCAACTGTGATTCCACTATTCTCTAGAATTGATTCTGAACTGTAATAAGTCAGCAATATGCCAATATGTATTTTATTGACAATTTAATATATATATTATAATATAAATTTACATTACATTGAAATGTCAATCATGGTGGTAGTGGAGATATGAAAAAGTGGTGGGAGGAGGGTAGGTAGAATGGTGGGAAGCAAGTGGTGCATGGGTGGGCATAGGCAAGACCATGGAATAGGCCAGGTATGTGGTGGGTGGGTGGTGGTGCATGGTTTAGTGGTGCAAAGACAGCAGCAAGGGGTGGGAAGCAAGTGGCGCATGGGCAGATGTAGACAGGACCACAGTGGGTGAGTGGTGGTGCATGGTTTAGTGGCATGAAGCAAGCGGTGCAGGGGGCGGGTGTAGACAAGACCACAGAGAGGGCTGGGTGCATGGTTGGTGCAGGTATGGGCACAAAAGCCATTGCAGGAGGGTCCAGGTGGGTCAGGAAGTGTCAGGAAGCATCAGGCAATTGCAGGGTGTCCGGTTTGTGAGGGAGGAAGGGCCAGGGGGTGCCAAGTGTTTGTTTCAGCGGAATTGAGGTGTTTTGTGGGTTGTTTGGGAGGGATTGGATGAGGAAAGGTAGTACCATACATTAGCAATGAAAACAAGTAGAAAAAGATGTGCAACGTACTGGGTCAATGAACTACTTGTGCCAGCAGATGCTGCCACATCTTCAAGGGCACATATGGCTGAAGTTTTCCTGTCAAAGCATCCAGTGGTTAGTACCATATTGCTAGGGAAAAGAATGGCCATGCACTGTGACCCCTTGCCACCCAGATGCTCACTGTTTCCCTCCCCCTCATTCCTGCATGGTTTTTTGGTGGTCCACTTCTTGATTGATTGCTCCGATGCTTCTGATATACCTTGTTTGCAACTGCTTTGAGACTTGTGTGGTGATGTGGTGGCAGCATTGGAGTGCAATTGTGTGCTGACCATGTCAATGAAGGTGTCTGAGCTTGGGTGTGACAGTGTGACAATCACAATGTGGAAGTTGTGTGGAGGCCATGTGGAATATTCTGTGTGAACAGTTCATGGAAATTCCACATTCCATGTGGAATGGATGTGGAATGGATGTGGAATGAGCATGGAATGCTCAGCCAATCATAGTGGACCACCAACTAGGTGGAATGATGTGGAATCCATGTGGATTCTGCACAGAATAGGGGGGGGGACTGTGAAGTACTCATTTACCACTGCAACTGCCACTCCACCATCCTCACCCACCCCTGCCACTCCCATTAGCCTGCTGCCTGCCACTTGCCTGTTGCATTTTTCCCACAGCCTGCCCACCACTGCCCCATCATGTCATGACTTGTATCAAACACTCCAAATTCTAAGTCATTTTATATTCATTTTCTTTGTATTTTATACATGTAGTAGCCAAACACTTAGTCAGGTTGGCATCTATCTTATCTAGTCAGCGCTAAGATTAGATTAGATTAGATAACGATTAGATTACGGACTACCGGACCGAAGGCACAGCCACGCTTACTAATCCGCAGTCAATGCGCAGTTGTGGCTGTCCATTATGACTCACATGGAACTATTCATAGCGTAGGGTTCCACAGCCTTTAGGGTTGTAGGGGTTAGCGCACAGACCATGTAGTTTTGTATATAAGACATGCAACTAGCACCCAGAGTCCTCAGTCAAGTTCTCTCAGGTTTCTTCTCTACCCTTACCTCCTCTCTTCTCAGTTCAGCTGTTGGGGCCCTAAGTTGTCACGACAAGGGTAGTCCTGATACATCACCACCTGCCTACCACATCTATCTTCTCACTTCCAACCAATGCCCACTGCACTGCCTACCACCCAGAAGCCTGCAGACTGGTGCTAACACAACCATCAATTGCCAATCACTTTGCAGCTGCCCAACACCCACTGCTGCCACCTACTATTCTGCTTATTTGGTCAATATCTCAGAATGTAACTGTTCAATTTACATAATCTATCTTTTGTTGGAAAACCTAGGTTTGCATCTACCTAGTATTATAAGTTTATATTTTTATACAATGTACTTATGTAGATATAAGGCAATGAAAACAATGACTTCAAACCAGCCTACTCACCTGCTCATGCTCATGGCCAACCTACTCACCCACTCATGCTCATGGCCAGCCAACTCACCTGCTTGTGGCCAGCCTAGTAACCCATTTGCTCACAAGCTTACTTCACTGATTTGCTCACCAATCTGTTGCCACTCACATTACTGCTGCTGCAACCTCACCACCTCACCCCACTGTACCTTACTGCTACACCACTGCCCACTTACTGCTATGTCAGCTCTCATAACAAACCATATGAGGTGCAGGACCACTGTGTAGGCATGTAGGCATGTTCCTGATGCTGCCAACACTTGTTTTCACCTTGATGCACCACCTGACACTTGACAATGCTTGAAATTTCCTAAAATGGAATTTTCCCATGGTTCAAGTTGGTTCAAACTGGAACCGGACCAAACTGAACCTGAACTTTTGGTTCGGGTTCAGTTCAGGCAACTTCTAGTTGGTCCAGGTTCAGGTTCAGCCAAAAATGGCCCCAAACCAAACTGAACCAGCCCTAACTATCACACTCGCAAAACAATTTTTTAATATATTGTTCTATGCATACTTGTCTTTCCACCACCTCCTTGCAGCCATAGTACACTGTGAAATGTAATGTTACATTGTAAGTAAAAGCTGCTGTAGTGTGCCATGTGAAAGCAAAAGCTGCCAAAGCAGAAGTTGATATTTTGCTGATGAATTTTGACCCTTAATATGTGCTACCTTATCCACACAATGGTGAAGGAAGCAACAGACAAATAGTGGAATTGTAACTGATACTAGACGATGGTAGAAGTATATGCCATTGCTGTTAAGACGAATCTAAACACAACCACAGGTCTCAACGAGTAAGGGAGAGAGAAAGAGTTTATTGACACAATAGACCAGTAAGCTGGATTAGAGCAAACTATCTAGAGTCTTAGGACTCCTACCTACGGATACGCCCTCCTTATATACCTTTGGTCTTGGTCTGTGCGCACAGACTACACTGCCCCCGAGGCTGTGTACGCGCAGCAACGTTCCAGACCCCTCCATAGCCAGACTCGCCCGGACCCCTATGCCTAGACCATCGTACAGCCACCCATGGCTTACCTAACCGGTCCTTCCATAACGGATCCCCCCAAGCCCCTATGCGTATTGGTATCCTTCCATGCGTCCGTAGGCCTCCAGATAAAATATAGAAAAATAGAGAAAAATAAGAGACATCGTCCAGTATCGTAACATGACCCCCTCCTTAAGGCTTCACGTCCCGGGAAGCCATGCGTGTCATAACAATTATTTCGAGTTCCTAACGAACTCATGCCGCGCGTCTTCTTCGGCATATATATCGCGCCGGTCGCCTTTCCAACGCTGCCAATTTCGTTTGAGCTTTTCGAGGTATTCGCGCTCAAACTTGCCATCCTCCCACCCATACAGTCGCTTTGCTATTGGGATCGCCGTGTGGTTCTGCCACTTCCGGAAACTCGCGCTAATGTCGCGCACATTGACCATTCGCCGCGGCGCACTAGGATTCGCCTTGTGGAACTTTTGGACTTCCTTTTTTGTGTTTCCTAAGTTTTCCGCCGGCTCCCAGGTTGATTCCTCGACTGGATAATTTTTCCACTTGACGAGGTATTCTAGACGTCCGCCGCCACGCCCACTGACGCGGCTGTCCATAACTTCCTCCACTTCGTATTCATCACCCTGTGACTCCTCGACCATCTGCGCTTCTTTGCGCGAAGCGGCTTTCTCCTTCTGACCAGGAAATACCGGTTCCTTGTATGGTTTAAGATGGATTTCGTTGAACACGTTGTAGATTTTCCAGGACGCTGGAATCTTCAACTGATATGCCGACTGCCCGATTTTCTTTACGACCTCCAAGGGTCCCACAAATTTGCCATCCAGTTTCTTGGTGACGCGTAGCGTAGGGAGATTTGCGGTACTCAGGTAGACTTTATCGCCAGGTTGGTATTGGCGAGCAGGAGCTTTGGACTCGTCATATTTCCGTTTCATTGTTTCCGCGGATTTCTCCAGTGCCGCGGTCGCGTTAGCGTGAATCCCCTCGACTTGTTTTGCTAAGTCTTCGACCGCCACCACTTTTGGCACGTATGTCGGATTTAATCCCTTGTACGGATGGCGCCCGTAATTCATGAAAAAGGGAGAATACCCTGTTGCTGAATGCGCTCGATCGTTGTGACAAAATTGCGCTACGGCCAGCCAATCACTCCAGTTATTCTGTCGGTGATTCACGAACATCGTGAGGAACTCCTTGACCGTTTGATTGACGCGTTCCGTCTGTCCGTCCGTCTGCGGGTGATATGCGGTGGAGCGGTTGGCCTTAATCCCTAGCATTCCGTAAAGGTCATCCATGAATTTGGACACAAACTGCGGTCCTCGGTCACTGATAATCTTTTTGGGCAACCCATGTTCCCTAAAAACATTGTCTCGGAATAGCGTGGCGACTCCTTGCGAAGTAACGGTGGATGTCGTAGGTAGGAAATACGACTTCTTGGTAAATCGATCCACTACTACCAAAATCATGTCATTTCCTTTGGATTCTGGCAATGGTCCTATGAGATCCATAGAGATAATTTCCCATGGTGCCTCTGGTACCTCGTTAGGATGTAACGGCGCTGCTCGAGTCTGTCGATCTGGTTTGACCTTTTGGCAGGTTTCGCATCCCGCAACATAGTTCTGTATATCTTTGCGCATTTGAGGCCACCAAAAATCCCTTGTTACTAACTCCACGGTTTTCTCTATGCCGGGGTGTCCCCACGAATGATAAATCGCCAGCAAGGATTCGCGAGTGTGTATATTCGCGGGTACGTATATTCTGCCCTTCCATTCCACCAGCCCGTTAATGACCTTAAAATCCTCATTATTATCATCCAGCCCTTTTCGAACCTGGGTTTCCCATTGTCGGTTAGGAATTTTCCTGATATCCTTAATGATATCCTCGATGGCCCTGTCGTCGTCGTATACTCTAACAAACAAATCGTCTTTGAGCAAGATGACCCCTTCGTTATCTGGGCCTCCCGGGTGATGATCTGTTCTCCGAGACAGAATGTCTGCTTTGGAATTGGATTTCCCTGATCGATGCTTAATGACAAAGCTATACTCCTGCAGATCCGTGACCCATCGCGCCTGTCGCCGATTGAGATTTTGCGGTTTCCGGAAGTATGTCAGGTTTTGGTGATCCGTTAACACCTCCACGATCTCTTTGGCACCCTTGAGATAGTGCGACCACTCATAAAAGGCGTGCATTACTGCAAGCATTTCTTTATCGTAGATTTCGTAATTCCGCTCAGCGTCATTTAAGGCTTTTGAAATAAAGGCCACCGGTCGCCAGGATTGATCCTTCCCTTGCTGAGACAAAATTCCGCCGATTGCAAAGTCCGATGCATCCACCTCAATGCGGAACTGACCCTCATCATCAGGAATTTTGAGTACAACCTCCCTCACCACAAGGTCTTTCAGTCCCTGAAAGGCGGTGTCCTGTAATTCGGTCCACAGCCAGTCATCCTTTCCTGTCAACTTTGTCAACGGCTTGGCTGTTGCCGCAAATCCTTCCACAAAACGTCGGTAAAAGTTTACGAAACCCAAGAACTGCTGCAATTCTCGTTTGCAGGTAGGTGTCGGCCATTCCGCGATTGCTTTAACTTTGCCGGTCTCCATCCGGATTGAATCTTCGCTAATCACTAATCCCAGGAAGTCGATCTCTGGTCGATCGAACCAGCATTTTTCCGGCTTTAAGGATAGCTTGTGGTTTTCCAGCTTCGCCAGTATCCGATTAACATGTTTGGTGTGTTCGTCCTGGGTAGATGAAAACACCAAAATATCGTCCATGTAAATGATGACCCATCCTTCCGCAACTTCTTGCCGAAATATATCGTTCATCATGGTTTGGAAAGTAGCCGGGGAATTGGTTAATCCAAAAAACATTACTAGTGGCTCAAAAAGCCCCCGATTCGTTCTGAACGCCGCCTTCCACTCATCGCCTTGTTTGATGCGAACATTGTTGTACCCCCAACGGATATCCATTTTAGAGAATATCTTGGCTTTAGACAACTTGTCCACTAGTTCTCCGATAAGTGGTAACGGATAGCGATTCTTGATCGTCATCTCGTTTAATCGTCGGTAGTCTTGTACCGGTCTTAATTTACCATCCTTTTTCTTTACAAAGAAGAAGGGAGACGCCATGGGAGATTTACTTGGTTGAATTCGTCCAGATTCCAAGTTTTCTTTCAGGAATTCGTCCAACTGCGCTTGTTCGTCTCGATTGAGCGGATAGATTTTACAATCTACTGGCTTAGCTCCGGGTATCAGTTCTATGGCATGATCCCATGGCCGTCGTGGTGGTAGTTCGTCAAAGGTCTCTTTTTCGAAGACCTTTCGGTGTTCCAAGTAGTGTTTAGGTACTACTTCCTCTAATGTGCGTTTTTGCGCGGCCTCGGATTCTTTAGCCGCTATGTTGGTTGCTACCGAGCGTAATCGTAGCTCCGGTTCCCCAATATCAATCGCTAACAACCGTTCGCCTCTTGGAGCTGTTCCATTGGATCCGATTCATCCTCTGGTTCTTCTACTTGTGACGTCGCCCAACAGGTTCCTGGGCATCGCGTGAAGCGAACCTCTTTTCGTTTCCAGTCAATAGCTGGATTATGATGCTTCAGCCAATCGTGACCTAGAAACAGATCTGTTTTGCCCAAACGCGCCACGCTGCATTCGATTATTTCTTCATGATCCCCAATTCGCAGCTTGAATTGTGTCATGTATTCAATGCTTCCCATTGAATTCCGGGACCCATCCGCGTTGTAGACTGGTAACGGCTTTATCAGCCGTCGTTTATTTAATTTGTGTCGTTCCACAAATTCCTCGTTAATACAGGAGCCAGTACACCCTGAATCAACTAATGCTAATACATTAATTGTTTCGCCCATGTCCATGGTTGTTAACACACAGTGCAGATCTATTTCCTGCTTGCCTGTTGCGTGTACCAACTGCTGACGCAATTGTGTCAGGTTCCACAGTGCTTCCTGTTCCGATAGTTTATTGAGGTCATTTACCAACTTGGCATTGACCTCGTTGACTCGTTTAGTCGGTACCCATTCCTTAAGCAACGAACTGCAGTTTCATTGTTTCCTGCCAAATTCGTCTTAACACCCACTCAGGGGTCCATGGAGTCAACCGATTTGTTTTTACGCTCACGCTCAAGTTTCGTATCCGGTGAATGAGGGGAGAACATTCATATAATAATTCTGGTACTTTTACACAAGAATCATTGTCCGGTACAGAAACTCTATTAGCCAGCAGCGCGGAGCGCGTGCCTACTGGCTGTCGCCAAAACCCTTTTCTTTTCCCCATTCTCTCCACTGCTCTTCAGTGAATTCCTCGATCTTCATTTCTCTAATACGGCCTTTTCCTTTCTCGGCCCACGTGTGTTTCTTGGGTTCTTTGCATTCTCTTGCAAAGTGACCCTTTTTTCCGCAGTTGAAACATGCGCCTGTCCCTTTCTTGACTTTATCTACATCCATGGCATTGGAATCGTGAGTCGATGATGATGCCTGAGCCGGTTTGTACGTTCGCGCCACTGGTTGAGGTTTTTGATAATCCTCCTTGAACGGTGTCTTTTTCTGTCGGTCACCATAGGCGTCTCGAGCCCTTCGATATGCACGTGCCAACTCCGTGACCCTTTCCATGATCCGTTCCAAGGTATCTCCTGCGTCTAAATCCCCGACCCGGATCAGTTCAAATCCTAGATTTGGATTTAACCCTTTCTGGAAATGGTCTTTTGCGGCACTGGCATTCCATCCTGTCAGCGGTAATAAGGCCTTGAATTCGATGATATAATCCTCAACGGCCCGACTTCCTTGTTGTAACTTCTGGATCTGTTCGACGGCATGTTCACGAGTTTCTTTTGACATGAAAAAGTCATGCATTTGCCGTTTCAGATCCGCCCATCCCAAAAAAGGAGGTTTCAGGGTCTGTGGATTTCGTTGATAGTGCGCGGCCATTCCTATGCTGGCAGGGACAAAAAGTCCTTCTCTTCGCTGTTGGTAGGATAGAGTAGCCGGCCATGCTTCTTCAGCCACCTTCTGATTGAAGTCGGTGTCGCTATCAATTTGCTCCTTGAGTTTAACCGCTGCCCATGTTCCTGCCCTATCACCTTTGCCTTTTCGGATTCGTCCAAGCGTGATATAAATGCGCCTGCCATAATCGCTTTCGTGTGCCAACTCGAAATACACATCCATTGCTCGGCACCATGCGTCTACTTGCGCTGGGTCGCCTTCATAATGGTCTGGTAATTCTAATTTTACCAACGATCTGCTAGGCGGGGGAGGTCGGGTGTTCTGATACTCAGTTACTGCTTGCTGTACCAGGTTTCCCATGTGCTCCGCCATTTGACTAGTCCCTGCGTTCCATTCCTGGATAGCTTCATCCCTGTCTGCCACTTGTTGCGGGGTTGATCCTCCTGCCACAGTCAATGGTTCCGGTCTTGGGTTTGCATTCGGCCCAAAGTAGTAGTTATACTGATAGATCGCCGATTGTAAGTACGCGGTCATTGTATTTGTCCAGCCGAAACCTATTTCGACGTGTCCAAGATCCCCATTAACGATTGCCTGAATCATGGGCCATCCACTCGTTCCATTAGGACTTGCTCGTACATGGAATCCAACCCATTTATTATGTCGCACCACTTTAAACTTAACAGACTGGTTTGATCGATACTGTGGGTCGACTTGGTTTACCCAATGTGACGTGGGAAATGCAGGCCATTCAAATGCACTCCATAGTTCTTCTTTGAACATGGCCAGGTAGCAGTATCCGGGGATATCAGGTGTTACCCGATCGAAGATTTTAGTCACGGTTTGAATCTGCTGTTGGAATCGCCTATTTGGGTGATTTCCAGGTAGATTAAACCTAATCCGGCGGATTTCCCGACTCAGGAATCTTGTCAGATTGTCGTTCCTTGATGCGCCCACTGTGTATTGTCCGAAACCGTTGCCTTGCAATCGGTACATTTCTTCCCAGCCATGCATTCCATGTTCCCGGCTGGATACATGGATTCGTTCGAGTTCGGGCATTATGGTGGATTCAATAATGGCCGTACTCTCTCGGTATGCTGGTTGCCATGACAATATTTTGTTGACTGTGGGGAACGCTGGCCAGTTGAAGGCATCCCAATACCTATGTTTGATCAGGATTAGGTAACAATAACCAGGAATACGGTTATGTAACATTGCAGTGCGAGGTCGCTTCAGGTATCGGTCTGCCCCTGCGTCCCATTCAATTGCGCCTATATGCTTGCGATCATTTCCGGACCGTACTAGTGACGCGATCATATCCCAGCCCTTGGGTCCCTTGGGAACACGTTCAATATGGTAACAGTCATTGTATCCATATGTGCGTCGGATGTTTACACGTCCATGAGTGTTCCTTAGGTTATAATCCCATGAGTTGATCTCCTGGATCTGAGGAAACGCCGGCCATTCGTACATGTCCCAGAATTGATTTTTAATTAAAATCAAGTAACAGTAACCGGGTACATCCGGATGTAACGCATGTTTAATGTGAGCGGGACGGGGGTATGGATACGGAATTGCTATCTCCTTTTCAACTTCCCGCTTCCAGTTGTTGATGGTCCTTGTCTTTTCCTCGTTGAACCCCTGTTTGGGTTCAGGATCTGCGGACTCCCAATCCGCTGCGCAAGGGATGGTACCGTTGTACCAATTGGCGTCCGCTCCTGCGGTTCTGGTTAGCGACTTGCTAGGTCCAGATTTAATAGTTACCGCTTGAGCGTATGACATGGGCGCTGACGTCGAGCGTGCTGTTGATGGTTGTCCTGCGACCCAGGACGAAATGGTGGAGGCTCGTGCCTTCCCTTTCTTGGACTCCTTTTGTCCGCCAAATCGGGCGAACTTATTGTATTTGCTGCGTCCCTCCATGAGTTTCATGTCCTTCCACGTGTAGGACTCGTCTTCATGTGGGCGTAATGCGGCCCGTTCGATGACATGAAACATGTCATTTTTATGGTGGTCCTGGAGACCGAATTTGACGGTCTCGTCACACATCTCCGGTTCCCAGGACAGTATCTGTGTCACAGTTGGCCACTCTGGCCAGTCGAACGTGTGATAGAATTCTTTCTTGAACAGGTACATGTAACAGTACCCGCTCCTTCGCCAGGGTTTCTCCTCTTGGATATCCGTGACGGGCGTGCTTGGTAATTTTGGACGAACCAGGGTGCTGACCCAGTCCTCCGTGTACGTGATGTCCTCCTCAACGAGTTTGAGGAAGTTGTCGAGTCCCAGCAGGGGGTGCGTGCCAGGGTCACTCGTCATAATGAGCGGGGATACCAGGAATGGCGTATTGTACCGTGTTGGCATGTCCTTCCGCTTTAGGCGTGCCTTCATGTACGGATCGGGTCGTTTCCCATCCAGCTGTTCCTGGTTTGCGATCTCCGCGGTTGCCCTGTTATAGCTACGGGTTTTGATGTTCCCGTTCTCGGCATGCATCAGCCGGTTCCGCTCCTTGGCTGACAAGACCAAGCCGTTGTGTCGTAGGGTGATAATATTCCAGCCCATTAGCAGGAGCTGGATGTTCGACGGCGTGTCGAACAAGCGTTGTCGGATCTCAGATTCGGGATCCATATCGTGGAGCAGCCCTTCCAGGGTCTGCCTGTCCTTCTCCATTTGTTCGAGCTCTTGCTCGACCTTCTTCTGGTAACGCCGTTCCTCCCGGCGCTGCTTGAGCAATTCTTCCCAAGCATCCTCCTGAATGCGGAGGGTTTCCTGTTCCAGCTGCCACAGCTGAAACGCTCGTTGTCGTTGTTGGAGACGACGCTCCTTGTACTGCGCCTTGCGCCAATTATAGTATGCCCGTACGTGGGCGTCCCGTTGTCTGGTGTCGGTAGAAACTGTGACCGACCGAGTGATTTCTTCTGCGCACTCCTGCGCCCATTCGATACCGAATCGTTTTCCGACCTGCACGAGAGTGAGGCCGGCGCGGGGGATGATGTAGTTGAAAAATGAAGCCATAGTTGCTTCCCTGATGTCGCCTTAGACCTTTTTTAAGTAAAAAGGCTGTCGTCTCTTCTTCTATACTCGCACGTCCTAATGCAAATATTCTTTGATGCGGTCAATAACGCACCCGCACTCAATTCTTGGATTTAATTCCACCAAATGACCCAATAGCGTGGTGCCCGGGGTTTCACTCGAGTGTCCTCGTGCTCAGATCGTTAGATCTGATACGTGATTGGTATCTCGAGACTGTTCTCCTTGCTACACGGCACGCTAAAGGACTGCTTTCGCTCGTTCCTGAGCTTTTCCGAGACAAACGGTTCTGTCTGCTGACCAGTGCCTGCCCGCACTTTCAATCACACAGATCAGATCTCGTCCGAATGCCTTTTGTCGACAGCAACCTTTCGGTAGTAGTCCCTGATGACGATCAAGGAGTCTATCTGTTATCGAAGTCGACGGTGATCCCCGAGAGCGGCTCAGTGGTCACGTGGTGTAACGTGCACCGAGGTCCGTCACGCAGATTTGAGGGAACTCGTCGAGGACGCGCACAACAGCGAGCAAACGATGCCCGAGGTGGTTGTCAACGACGGCGAGAGGTGTGGTAGAAAGACTCTAGATTATGTTAGGACGAATCCCACACAACCACAGGTCTCACGTAGAGAGGAGGAAAGAAGATGTATTGAGACACAATAGACCAGTGAGCTGGGTAAGAGCAAACTATCTAGAGTCTTAGGACTCCTACCTACGGATACGCCCTCCTTATATACCTTTGGTCCTGGTCTGTGCGCACAGACTACACTGCCTCCAAGGCTGTGTACGCGCAGCAACGTTCCAGACCCCTCCATAGCCAGACTCGCCCGGACCCCTATGCCTAGACCTTCGTACAGCCACCCATGGCTTACCTAACCGGTCCTTCCATAACGGATCCCCCCAAGCCCCTATGCGTATTGGTATCGCGTCCAGCGTCCGTAGGCCTCCAGATAAAATATAGAAAAATATAGAAAAATCGTAGACCACGTCCAGTATCGTAACAAAGCGCAGTCAGCTCTGAAAAAATCACAGGATGAAATGAAACTATACACAGACAGACAACATTCTGAAGCACCGGAATACAAAGTAGGAGATTGAGTTTGGTTGTCAACCAAGGATCTCTCCTTATCCGGTCGTCCAACCAGAAAATTGGCAGAACGATGGATTGGTCCTTATCCAATTAAAAAGATCATTTCGTCCAACGCGGTAGAACTCAGTCTACCTTTCTCACAACAAATTCATCCTGTTGTGAATGTTTCAAGAATTCGCCCTTATGTAAAACCATTAAGGGGTCAAAGAATGGCAGCACCACCACTGGTGGAAATTGATGGAGAAAAAGAATACGAGGTAGAAGAAATCCTCGATGTAAGGCTAAAAAGAAACAAGATGGAATATCTTGTAAAATGGAAGGGATACACGGCAGAACATAATTCGTGGGAGCCCAAGAATAATTTAGGAAATGCAAAAAGAAAGATAAAGCATTTCTACAATAAAAACCCAGGAGCAATAAGGGTCATTGACAAGACAATCTTTAATGGATTAGGCTTCAAGAAATACGAAAACTTCACGGAATTTCCTGGAAATGCCATTTCCAGAATCGATGTTAATGCAGTAGCAGAAACTGCAACATGGGAGAAAAACTGGCAAAAATGGAAGGGTCAATCATTGATTGAACAATTAAATGAACCATCAGATCACGATGGTCCATGCGATTGCAATGGATGCTTAAAAAATTAAAAAGGATTGGTCCTGGAGTAGGACCTTAAACTGCTTCACTTTGTTGCAAAAAGTCTTTCCAGACCAAACACACGAACAACATGCATTTGTATTTTGCTAGCATGGGCAAAAATTGTCGCAACAATAAATGTTCCAAACAAACAATCCTCACCATTGGTGGCCATTCCAATGTAGGTCACTGTTGCGAACAGTCATCCCATTGTATATTCCCAGAAAAACCCAAACCAGCACCACGCCGCCCTCCCCACCCCATCATCACCATGGAACGATCTGTTGAAGTATGGATCGAACAATACAAAATGGGCAGAGACCCATGGAAATTCCCGCCAAAAGCCTTTTGGGCCTGGCAAGTTTATATGTGTTGGAAGCGCAAAAATAAAGGAGGACATTTATCCTTTGAAGATTTTTAAGTTTGTCTAGGAAGCCAAAACCTAAAAAGGGGGTACTGTCATGACTTGTATTGAACGCTCCAATTTCTAAGTCATTTTATATTCATTTTCCTTTGTATTTTACATGTAGGGTAGCCAAACACTTAGCTAAGTCGGTGTCTATCTTATCTAGCCAGCGCTAAGATTAGATTAGATTACGATTAGATTAGATTACGGACTACCGGACCAATGACTCATAACTGCTGACTAATCCGCAGTCGATGCGCAGCAGTCTTACTCACAAGCTTCAGGGGCCCTGCCTTTGGCGCGTCCTCGCGTTGCTCAAACTGCGACCGTCATCTCGCCCCTTCAGCTTGCCGGGGGCTGCAAGCCCCCGGACCCCCATAAATCCCAGTTCAGAGTTGTATGCTTTATCCCAGTCCACAGTTGTATGCTTTATCCCAGTCCACAGTTCTATGCTTTATCCCAGTCCACAGTCATATTCTTATTTAACCTTGCTATCTAGCTTCTTATCATATGCCCAATAGGGCAGGGTATCCCAGTCAGAGTTGCATGCTTTATCCCAGTACAGAGTTTTATGCTTTATGCCACCTCCAACATTTATGCTATACCCAAGATAAGAATCTTGGCCAGTTGTGAAGTTCATGAACAGAATGGAAAAGGCCATCATACCTCAGGACTATAGGTGACAATCCACTATGATTTGAATATGATTTGAATCTATAAAAGTGATATGGAAAATGCCATCACACCTGAGGACTTCACCATGAACAATGCTAATGGAGAAGTGGAGGTACAAAGTTCATAGGTTAGGCATATTTATGAAAGTGATATGGAGAAGGCAATCACACCTGAGGACTTCACCATGAACAATGCTAATGGAGAAGTGGAGGCACAAAGTTCATAGGTTAGGCATATCTATGAAAGTGATATGGAAAAGGCAATCACACCTGAGGACTTCACCATGAACAATGCTAATGGAGAAGTGGAGGCACAAAGTTCATAGGTTAGGCATATCTATGAAAGTGATATGGAAAAGGCAATCACACCTGAGGACTTCACCATGAACAATGCTAATGGAGAAGTGGAGGCACAAAGTTCATAGGTTAGGCATATCTATGAAAGTGATATGGAAAAGGCAATCACACCTGAGGACTTCACCATGAATTCTTGACAACACTTGCCATCACAGCCTCTACAGGTATAGCAGCAGTGAACACAGGTATAGCAGCAGTGAACATTTGAAACACTAATCATTGATGAAAGTGCCATGGAAAATCCTTGACAACACTTGCCATCACAGCCTCTACAGGTATAGCAGCAGTGAACATTGGTGGTTGTACCCTTCATTCTTGGGCTGGGATTTGGCTGGGGGAACAATCTGCAAGTGCCCTTGCTGGCAACTCATTAATCAGATGAAATATGAACCTGTCAAAATTCAGTGGGAGACAGTTGAAACACTGATCATTGATGAAAGTGCCATGGGGAGTGGGTGGTGTTGACATGACCTAAGAGTTTTATGCTTCCCACTTCAGAGTTTTATGCTCTATCCCACCTCAGAATTTTATGCTTTATCCCCATCTCTTATTATTGCAGGTGTGATCTCATTATGCCTGCTTGATTATATTGATTATATACTACTGTCTATCTGTGATTACAAATGCAAACCCTGTAATATTTCATTATATACTATGTTGGGTACTTTTTTGCTTTCATTCCCCTCTGGCAATAATACTTTTATCCTCCCTCCAGAAGTGCACCTTGACAAAGCAACATACATCTGCCCATGTGAAAATACATCACTCTGCAAGTTTAACCCTACAAACTTCACAGATTGCCCTTGAGACTTGTTAATGGTCATAGCAAAGGCAAGCCTGATAGGAAATTGTCTTCTCTTCAGTGGAATGGGCAAATTTTCAGCTGATGGCTGAAGTGTTATCCTTGGAATCAAAGTCATCTTCCCAGCAAATCTGTCATCTCCAGATATGATTTCACATTTGACAACTCTGTTCTTGATGTCTCTGACAATCATTCTGGTCCCATTGCACAGTCCTCTAGATGGGTCAAGATTCCTGAGAAGCATGACTGGACACCCTATCTTCAATGTCAATTTTGACAATGGCAATCCACTTGCATTCAGAGAATTTAAATATTCCATAGGATAAGGGTGATATCCATCCTGAGCCTCATTCTCCAAATCAACAGAATCTGCACTGTTCAGAACTTTTTCTCTGCCTGGCATCATCTCCAAAACTTTTTTATTGATGTCATCTACATCATCATTCTTGCAGCACAAAATAGTTCTGTCCAAGAAATACTGATTAGATCTGTTGCCCAGATGAATTTCAGGATAGGCATGTTGAATCAGAGTTTCCATGGTACTTGGATGGCAGCACATGTTTTCTGGAATCTGAACTTTTCCAGCCTCATCCAAGTTAGTGCCTGCACCAATGTCCAATAGCCAAGCTGCATGAGCATCACTTTGGGAGTTCTCTCCAAGCGCATATTCTGAGTCAAATAAAGTATTTCCACTTCTCTCCAAATGTTACTTCTGGCAATAGAAGCACCCACAATCTCCTGTCTCAAAGCTCTAGGCACAACAGGCAAAGTTTGACGAAAATCACCACCAAAGATGACTGTGATTCCAGCAAATGGTATATTTCTCCTGTTGAGAAGATCCTTGAGAAGACGATCCACAGAGGCAACAGCATGTTTGTGTTGCATAGGCACTTCATCCCATATAATTATTTTGGTGTGTTCCAACACCTGAACCATTGTTGAGTTGACATTACAATCACAATTGAAACTGTAGATGTTTTTCATACCTGATGCATTTTAGAGTTCCTTTTCACTCCTGCTATAGATGTTTCTGTGGTTGGAATGGGAATTTTGAAAGTGGAATGAGCTGTTCTTCCACCTTGAAGCAAGAGAGAAGCAATTCCAGAAGATGCCACACAGGGCTACTTGATTCTGATATCTGACAGCTGCAGCTATGGTGTTGCACACAAAGGTTTTGCCACACCCTCCTGCACTGTGAACAAATATAATCTTTCCTCTGTTGTTATTGACAGAGTCCATGACTGCATTGAAGACATTGGTCTGCTCTTCATTGAACCTGCCTACATTCAGAGTCACTGATTCAGCTTGTTGCACTGGATCATAATCCATCTGCTGAGCCAGCAGAAAGTTATCCATAATGTCCTCCCAGGCTTGACCATCAACAGGACCTTGAGGCAATGGCATATTTGGAAAGTCTGCCAGTGTTTTTCCAGACCTCATGACAATCTTATTCAGAAGGTGTAGGCCATAGTCATAGATCTTCTCATCCACAAACTGATGATCATGGAATTGAGGTAGTCTCTGAAGCCTTCGTCTCAAGTCATCACAGATGTACTCCCTGTATCTGTCCCACAGAATTTCAGGAGATACTGGAAAACAACTGAGAAGAATTACTGCAAACAATGATCTCAAAGCAGACCCAGTCTGCATGTGTGCTGCCTCTCTGAGACACTGATCCCATTCTCTGTCATCCTCAAGCAACCCTCTGGCCTCACAGGCAGCCTTGTAAGTGTGATAAAGAATGTTATTGAATTTCTTCAAGTCATTAAAAGACTTTGCCCCAGCAACCACTGTCAGAAGCATTCTCAGGTAAAACCTTTCTCCCTGAGATGGAGAGGCAAAGTACATCCTGCCAATAGCTGGAGGTTGTTTGCCAACCCTGGCTTTCCATGCATGAGCTGTCTTGTCATACCAATATTTCTTTGGAAAGTCCTGGTAGAGTATGGTTCTTGCTGCAGGATCCACTTCATTAATCTTAAACCAAGCAGTCAGAGCTGTGTGCTTTACACGACCCCTCTCAACAACCTCATCCAGCATGTCATCCTCATTAAAGTACACCAATTGTTGATCCTTCTCATGGATTGGCAATCTTGTCACAGATGGAAACTCCTTGTGCATGTTGAACTCAAAGATGTGCCAACAGGACTCTGCAGCAGAGATATATCTAGAGTCAAGATACTCCTTGATCTCATTCCTGTTCTGACCTCTGCCAACCTCCAGAGTGGTTCTGTCATGTCCCTTGTAGATGTATTTGTGGATATATTTGACTGCTTGCACAGAAGCACAAACTTCCACATTGATATGGCAGTTGTACTTTGCAGATAAATAAGGGTTGTAGGGAACAACATCCTTGTTATCATATCTGTGGCCATGCTTTTCAAAAAAGATCCCATTGTCAGGTCTGGCATACTTGGGATAGCCATCTTCACCAAAATGAGTGGTTGGACAATATTCCTTGGGGAATTGCTTTGAACATCTCCCATTAACCATGCATTTGGCATGAGGGTGTTCAGCACCACATGGACCATGAACCATGTTCTTGGTAATGACTTCATATAGAACAGGCTGAGTGACTTGATCAGGAATCTGAGCACAGACAATGGAATCCACATCAGCAGCATTTCTTATCTTGTCATTAGGATGAAGAAACACCAAAAGGTGCATATGAGGAAGACCCCTCTTCTGGAACTCAATGGTGTAAACCATTGCAGCTGTTCTGCCAAAAAGGCCCTGTTTGATTTCCTTGTAAAGGGCAGCTCTTTTTCCCTCAAAGACTCTTGACATGATGTCAGGTCAATCTCCAGCAGTCTGAGGCTTGCCATGGGGCCCTGTTTCTTTCAACAAAGCATCCTTCACTTCTTGCCAATTGGGATTGGCAGTCATAGTGATAAAGAGGTCTGGCTTTTTGAAGGCTCTACAAATGGCCATGGAATCCTGAAACAGTTGAAGCATATGTCTCTCACTTCCAATGTGAGTTGCAGGCAGGATAACTCTTTGACCCTGATTTCCCATATTTCCCATATTACCATCTCCACCCCTATCACCCATTGCAGCATCTCTGAGCCCCTGGTATACATCAGCTCTGAGCTCCTTTTGATGAGTTCTTGCCCAGTTCAAAGAACTTTGCTCAGCAGAGGCCCAAGCATCAACAATATACTGCTGAAACAATTTACCACCTCTGAAAAGAGGAGGTTGGTTGTCCAAGTCACCTGGTCTGACATGGAGTCTATATGCATAGTAACACCTCTGAGTCACATTTTTACTCCTACCTCTGGCATCAGGTCTAGCCTGCATTGGAATGTTTATGTGCCACCCATCTTCACCATATGGAAATAGCAAAACATAATGCAATGGTGAATATGCAGGATTCAGATGACTAATGCGATGCAAGCCACCACCTTGGAGGCGCAAGACAATGTCTCTGTGATTAGAGACCTCCTCAGATCCATCTCCTGGAATGACTGCTGCAATTTCATCAGCAGTTGGCAAATTGTGTCGCCTTCTGTCCTGGCTTCTATCCATCCTCAATAACACTTGAATATTCTGTCTCTGAATGACAGGTGTTTCAGCCATAATCTGATGGGCTGACTTGTACAGGCCAACATAAGGATGAGTTTGGAGAACCATGGCTTGCAACTCAGTCATAATCTGTGCATACCGCTCTGGCTGACCTTCTTCTGGATGCAGAGCTCCTGAATGGTGATGCAATTCACCATGAATACGAAATGAATAAGGCCCAGGAGCATTGGTGACAGCATGATCTATCTTGACACCTAAAGAGGTGAATGCAAAGGCAGCATTATATTGACGGATGTCTTTTCTGAATGCCTTTGAATGGGGTGAAATGCCATAGAGCAGATCTCTAAGGAATCTTGGTGGCTCTCTTAGTGCAGGCAATTGAATCTGGCCTTGCAAACAGCAGCTACCAAACTTTGGATTTCTTGCAGTTGAAGCAGACAGCTTCTCAAAATCCCAATGCAAGCATTACAGTGAGAACAAATGACATCATTGGACCCAGACCATGAATTTCATTTGGCTGAAGATCTATATATGGTCTCCTGCCTCTGGGAAGATTTCTGGGATCTCTTGGAGGATCTTCAGGAATATTATTCTGCTGGTCCTGCATATCTCTCCTGATTTGGTTTTCAAACCTCCTGTTCTCTCCATAAATATCAGCTTCTTGCTGTTGTTGTTGCTCATTGGCAGGCAAAGCCAGTGCCTGAGCAATGGCCTCATCCAGCCTTTGCCAGTCCTCAGCATCCAACTCATCCAAATCCAAATCATCCACATCAGGATCCTGCTCCTATCATGCTCTTGTCTCCACTGGTTGTGAATCTGATTTCTTCTTTGAGCATTATTTCCACCTGCAATGTCATCTATGTACTCCAGACCCAGAGCATCACGCAAAGCTCCTCATGCTCCTGCTGTCTCTGGCTTGTGAAGCTAATTCCCTTTCATTTTCAGCTTGTCTTTGCAGCTCATCCAATTGCCTTTGAATTTCAGCCTGTCTCTCTAACTCAGCCAACTCTCTCTGTCTCTGCTGTTCCTGAACCTCCTGCAATTGCAAAAGCTGTTGCTGTCCAGCTTGGAGATCTCTTTGGGCCTCCCTTCAAAAGCCAACAATCTCCTCTGAATTTCAGCCTGTCTCTCCACCTCAGCCAACNTCGGGTAATCGCGTATGCGATGTGTGGGCCGTAAGTGTAAACGCACAGCCCCATGTGCCGCTGCTCGAAGGAAAATCACCCATTGCCTTAGTCTGGGGAGTGGCACGGGCCATGGGGTGATGGTGAGGGAGGCTGCAAGGGCCAATAGGTACATAGTTACCCGCGCGGTGGAAGCGCGAGGAGGTTCGAACAATTAACACATCCATGGGTGCTTACAGCCGCTCCACTGTGCGCGGTGGATCACTGTTCCTAGTGCATACGCGGGGGAGGCGGGGCACCACACGGCGCAAAAAGACGCCGTAACCCAGAGGCTGTTTATCCCCTAGATAAAAACCAACGAGTCGGCTAGGGAATGTTAGGAATCGGGAGTATGTGGTTGGTATTTTATAGCCGTTATGGCCGTGTAAAATGGACCGAAAAGGGTGGTGCCTATGTGGAAGGCCTCGCAAGTGTGAGGTGGATGTGAGTCCGGGGGCATCGGGGTCCATTGCGTTGGAAGGGGCTGGTGGGGGCATCTGGCGGCGTCGGTGGGGGGGGGGGGGGGAGAAGAGGCTACAGTGTGGGGGGGGGGGGTGCTGAATAGTTGTGCTCCATGCGGCTGGTGCCGTCGGTTAAAATGGAGCTTGTCGGTCTTGTGGTAGTGTTGGGCATGTGACGGTGTTCGCGAGAGTAGTAAGTTTTTGATGTATATTGCTGGGCGTGCAAGGTATGCAGTCATCGTATTTGTCCATGCGACAATCCATAGTGGGGTGCGCAGGGAACTGTGAAGGCCGCAGCAGATCTAGCAATTATATGATTTGCCGTGGATCATGGGGGGGCCAGCCATGTGAGGGGTGTGTCCAGTGTGAACACTAGGTATCGGGTGAAATAGGAGGGGACCGAAGCCCGAGTGTAATGTTTGACAAAGGAGCTACTTGTAATTTCAAACAGCTGTTCGCGGAGACAGATAAGCTGGGTTCGATTGGTTCACCAGTGTGCAGAGGTAATGAGGGGAAAATGGAAAAAGAAAAAAGGAAAGTGACGGTGTGGTGGGGAAGGAAGGGGGGGTCGCGATTCACAAGGAGGGTCAGTTCATATTCCTCCTTAAAAACGAGGGCTAGGGTGGGAGCGAGATAGCCAGGTGTGAAATAGGAGAAGGGGGGGGGGGGGGGGGGAAAGGGGGGGGAGAGGAGGGAGGAAAAAGAAAGGGGGAAAGGGGGGGGGGGGGGAAAGAAAAAGGGGGGGGGGAGGGGGGGGGAAGGGAAGGGGGGGGAGGAGAAAAGGAGAGGGGGAGGGAAAGGAAGGAAGGGGGGGGGGGAAGGAAAGGGGGAGGGAAAAAAGGGAGGGGAGAAGAGGGAAGGGGGGGGCTGGTGATTATTACTATCAAGTGAATCAAAAAAAAAATAATAGCCCAAACGGACTGGTTTTGACGGCTCTGTTTTTGCACTGCTCCTGTTGGGGTTGTTTTCCCCTGGGAATTGTGTTGAACTCGGGCGTGCCGGAGACTGTGATGGCGTCCGGGGACGCAAATAAAACAGAGACGGCGTCCGGGATATTGTCCATATTCTAGATGCGCCCAAAAACGGTGGTATATGTCCAAAAAAAAGGGCGCGTTGGCGCTTTTAGCCGGATACAATCTCTTCCCAAAACATGCAATCGCCATTGTTCGCCGTTAATTACATACAACGATTAATTCCGCAATCAGAAAGTTCCCTGAAAAGAGCATCATTAATGTTGTATTCAATGATGGGGCGGGGATGCTTTATCTTTTATGCCAGGTTTGCCATTATAAAAAAGGATTTTATCAACGTGTGTTAAAAAGGAAATGCAGAAGCCAGTTTAGAATATCGTGTCCCAGTAACCGAATAGTGCTTGGATGCAGTATTAAGGATAAACAGATACCACGCGGGAAATCGCCGGGTGTTTATGCAAGAAGAGGAAGGTCGGGGGTCTTTTGAAAGGGTAGGCGGATCTGCGAGCGGCGTGCGTCCCAGAATATAGCAAAAAGGGGGGGGTAAACAGGGAAAAGGAAAACTCGCGGGGGGGGGGAATTGTTTCGGCTATCATAAGGTAACCTGAGCTCAACTAGTGATGTAAGGGGGAAGGGGGGAAGGGGAAAAATCAGTGGTAAAAACCCCACCCTATTGGGGTCACTTTTGTGGAACAAGCTGGCAAGAATGGTAACGGTCTTTGTATCCAGATGTGCGTGGCGAATATTCACCGTGGGGCCGTAAAGGGTAAAAAGTAGGGGTCGAAAAAAAAGGTAGCATATTCCCACAAGAGGTTGCGAAATCTCCTGATCTGAGGAAATGCCGGCCATTCGTAAAAGCATGTTCCGCAAGACTGATTCGTTTATTGAAAAAAATATCAAGTAAGCAATATCCGGGTAACGTCTGGATGCAATTGCGTGCTTAGGTATTGGCAGGACGAGGATACGGGTAGAGTGGAAAATGGCATAATGAAAAAGGGAAAAAAAGGAAAGGGGGGAGGGGGGGGGTCGTTTTCGGGTACTTCGGGCGTCGTTCCATTTGTTTGATCGAAAAATCCTTGGTGATAAATAAAAATTTTGCACACTTGAACCCCTGTTTGGTGGTTCAGGAGAATCTTCGGATTCCCAATCGTGCTTGGGCAGCCAGGAAATGGGTACACACGAAGGTAGTGACCATGGACGTCCACTGCGCCTGGTCGGTTCCTGAGGATATAGACGGTTTGCTTAGGTCCAGAATGGACCAGTTACCGGCTGCGCATATGGACCTGGGCGCTAAAGACTGGGGGGCGAAAACAGAACGGGATGGATTGAAGGGCTGTCCTGCAAACCTAACGAAGGTAAGGAATGTGGGAGGGGGGTAGGGCTTTCGTGCCTTCCATTTCCTTGACTGGGATTTTTGGGGTGGCCGCGGGGACAAAATCGGCGAACTTGTGGGGAATTGACTGTGCGACCGCTCCATAAAAGGTAAAGATGGTCATGAGTCCGGGGGGTGGGCGGGGGAAGTAGAGGGAGGGGGACGTAAGCGTACGTTCATGTGGGGGAGGCGGGGTAGCGCGGCTTCGTTGGGCGGTAGTGGTGGGGGGGGTGACATGGAACATGTTCAGTTTTGCTAGATTGGGGTCCTTAGGTAGAGCCAAGAATTTTGACATTTTGGGCGTCAGCGCATCTGGGGCGGGGGGGGGTAGAGTCGCGGGGGGTGGGCAGTTAGGGTTGCGTTACTGTTGGCCATTGGGCAGAAACGGAAGGGGTCGAAACGGGTGCGTGATATGATTCCTTTGCTGGAAGCGGTAAGATGAGATACAGACCGGGGCGGGGGGCGCGCTCCGTCGACGATGGTTTTTTTCGGCAATGGGGGCAATAAATCGGGTGACGGGACGGAAGGCAAACATAAAAATAAGTTGGAGGTGGATAAAGTGTGTGGAGGCGTGGGAGGGAAGGGGGTGTTTTGAGCGGAGAAGTCCTCCTGTTTATGTATAGATCGGTTTACCGCCAATAGTGGGGGGGTGTTGAGTAAGTGGCGGGCGGCGAGTCGCCAGCAGGTGTTTATGGGTGCCAAGGGGTACCTTCGGGGTTGGGCAGTGTGGACGGAGGCGTGGGAAGTACGCAGGATGAGGGAGTGTGTGGTGTGTGGGTAGCGCATGGGTGGTTGGGGCATGGGGTAGAAGGGGGGGGGCGGGTGATCGTGTGGAGTCGGGATGAGCCAAATGGGGGGGATTATGGGGATAACGGGAAAAGGTCGTTTCCCGGTCCAATCGAAGGTCCAAGCGTGGAGGGGGGGGGAGGTGGCAAAGCTGCCGCAGGGGTCACCGGCGAGGTGGTAGACTGACGGTAGGGAAGTTTGTGTGGGAATGATTCCGTGGGGTGTTAAAAGTGTGGGTCGGGGGAGTAATGGGGGGGGAAAAAAAGGAAGGTGGGATCACTAAGTTGTGCGGTTTGCTTTAAAATGTGGGGCGGGTAAAACAAGACCGGGGCGAAAACACCTTTCAGGTGAAAAAAAATCAGATGGGGTTGGAAGGGGGTATGGGGACGATGAAAAATTGCAGGGGCACGCGGGATCTGGCAATGAGCAGGAGGGGTGTTCGTAGGGGGGTAAAGGGAGAGGAAAAAAAAGAAGGGGCGGGGCGTGGGGTGGTCGCGGGCAAAGCGTTTTCAAGGAATCTCGACGAGTTCGGATACAATGTTGGGTACGACGAGCCCCTCACACAAAGAAAGTCTGCCTGTCTTTTTCTCAAGCATCCAGTTTGAGCTCTTGCTCGACAGCGTAATGCTTCTGATATCTGCCGGGGTCCTGGCACGGGCGCTGCTTGATAATTCTTCCCAAGCTGATCCTCCGGGATTCGGAGGGACTCGGCCTTTCCAGGCTGCCACAGCTGAAACGCACGTTGTCGTGGTTTGGGAGGACCAACAGCTCCCTATGTGGGTGCGCTGTTGCCCGAAGTGTAAGTAGGGGTGTGCCCGTAGGGTGCGAAAATGGGCGTCACGGGGGTGGGGTGGGTCGTGGTTGTCAACGGAAGAAAACAATGGTCGAAACTGATTATATATATCGATTGCGGGATAGTGCGCACTCCGGCCGCGAAAACATAGTCAAAGATTCCAAATAAATTAAAAGTGTTCCACCAGACTCTGCAACGAGAGTGAGGCCGGCTCGGGGGATGATGTAGTTGAAAAATGAAGCCATAGTCGCTTCCCTGATGTCGCCTTAGACCTTTTAAGTAAAAAGGCTGTTGACTCTTCTTCTATATCCGCACTTCCTAATGCGAATATTCTTTGATGCGGTCAATAACGCACCCGCACTCAATTCTTGGATTTAATTCCACCAAATGACCCAAAAGCGTGGTGCCTGGGGCTTCACTCGAGTGTCCTTGTGCTCAGATCGTCAGATCTGATACGTAATTGGTATCTCGAGACTGTTCTCCTTGTTACACGGCACACTAGTGGACTGCTTTCGCTCGTTCCTGAGCTTTTCCGAGATAAACGGTGTATTCTGTTGACCAGTGCCTGCCCGCACTTTCAATCACACGGAGATACTCTCGTCCGAATATCTTTTGTCGACAGCAACCTTTCGGTAGTAGTCACTGACAGCGATCAGCGAGTCTATCTGTTGTCGATGGCGATGGTGATCCTCGAGAGCGGCTCAGTAGTCACGTGGTGTAACGTGTACCGAGGTCCGTCGCGCAGGCTTGAGGGAACTCGTCGAGGACGCGCACAACAGCGAGCAAACGATGCTTGGGGTGGTTGTTAACGACGGCGAGAGGTGTGGTAGTAAAGACTCTAGATTATGTTAGGACGAATCCCACACAACCACAGGTCTCACAAAGGGAGAGAGGGAAACAGAGTAGTATTGACACAGTAGACCAGTAAGCTGGGTAAGAGCAAACTATCTAGAGTCTTAGGACTCCTACCTACGGATACGCCCTCCTTATATACCTTTGGTCCTGGTCTGTGCGCACAGACTACACTGCCTCCAAGGCTGTGTACGCGCAGCAACGTTCCAGAACCCTCCATAGCCAGACTCGCCCGGACCCCTATGCCTAGACCTTCGTACAGCCACCCATGGCTTACCTAACCGGTCCTTCCATAACGGATCTCCCAAAGCCCCTATGCGTATTGGTATCCCTTCAAGCATCCGTAGGCCTCCAGATAAAATATAGAAAAATAGAGAAAAAGAACAGAAAATGTCCGGTATCGTAACACTCTGGGAAGATCTCTGGGATCTCTTTGAGGCACATCAGGAATATCATCCTGCTGGTTTTCCAACTCTCTCCTGACTTGATTGTCATATCTCCTATTCTCTCCATACACAGCAGCAGCAGCTTGCTGTTGTTGTTGCTCATTGCCAGGCAAAGCCAATGCCTGAGCTACAGCATCATCCAGTCTCTGCCAGTCCTCAGGGCCCAAATCATCAAAGTCCTCATCTGCATCAGGATCCAGTTCTCTCTCATGCTCTTCTCTCCATTGGTTGTGAATCTGATTTCTTATCTGAGCATTATTTCCACCTGCAACATCATTTATGTATTCCAGACCCAGAGCATCACGCAGAAGATCCTCATGCTCCTGCTGTCTCTGGACTTGTGAAGCTAAATCCCTTTCATTTCTAGCTTGTCTTTCCAGCTCTGCCAATTCTCTCTGTCTTTGCTGTTCAACTTGTCTCTGCTCCTCAAGCAACTGAGACTGGGCAAGTTGTCTTTGCTCTTCAGCTGCCAGGTCTCTCTGTCTCTGCTCCTCCATCATCTGAGCATGGGCAATTTGTCTTTGCTGTTCAGCTGCCAGATCTCTCTGTCTCTGCTCCTCCATCATCTGAGCATGGGCAAGTCTTTGCTGTTCAGCTGCCAGATCTCTCTGTCTCTGCTCCTCCATCATCTGAGCATGGGCAAGTTGTCTTTGCTGTTCAGCTGTCAGATCTCTCTGTCTCTGTTCCTCCATCATCTGAGCATGGGCAGCCTGTCTTTGTTGTTCAGCTGCTAGATCTCTCTGTCTGTGTTCCTCCATCATATGAGCATAAGCAACCTGTCTTTGTTGTTCAGCTGCCAGATCTCTTTGTCTCTGCTCCTGAACCATCTGAGCCTCAGCAACCTGTCTTTGCTGTTCAGTGAGCTGCCTTTGTCCATCCTCTTCAACAATTGTGGCCATTTGCCTCTCTCTATTCTCCCTCTCCCTTTGTGCCTGTAACTGTTGCAAAAGCAGAGCCTGTCTCTGTCTAGCCTGTTCAGTTTCTAAGGCTTGAACTCTGAGCCTCTGTAGCACCTCCAAAGCTCTCTCTCTTTGATCATCCACATGCTCTCTGTGGATATTGTCCAGATTTGAATTGGCCTGAGGCCCAGATAAATTAGATCTTGGTTCTGCTCTGTCTCTACCTCTCCTAACTGGCACAGGAGGCAAGTTGGCTGCCATGTCTCTCCACCCAGATACAGGTCTACTCTGAATCCCAGAAATAGCTGCTCCACCTCCAAATAATCCAGGAGCCATCACAGGCATAGCAAACTGTCTTGGAGCATCCAAATCCTCAGGTATCTGCACTTGTGGAATCTGTGCAGCTAATATGGCTCCAAAGTTGGGCTGTTCAATGCCCTGAGGTAAAACTGGCTGTCTCTGAGCCCTAGCCTGCCTTCTTCTGTCATCAGGATCTGTCATATTTTCAATTAGATGCATCCTAGATGCAGCTCGTGTATTTTGATGCTCATCCTCTGGAGTTGTAGGTCTAGACCTGTAAATGACATGAATAGACACTGTATAGACTGGTGAAAGTTCTTACATGGTTACAGAATAATAAATGACTGGAGGGAAAAAAGACATTTATCAATGATTTGGACTTTATTTCATAATGATCACTCACTTTCTCAGTCAGGTAATACAATTTGACTTCAAGAACAATAATGATCAGTTAGTGACTGGAGGGGCAAAAGAGATTTATCAATAATTTGGATTATGTTCATCATAATCACTCACTTTGCTCAGTCAGGGAACAACAAAATTGAGTCCAAGATAATGTCAAAGCTGAGCACAAAGTTTACTAAAGCCATATCAGCTCCATCTGTTATGAAAACAGCAAAGCAACCATACATGGATCGCAAAAAATGCAATTACTATGCCAAGAATCAGATAAGGGTTACTCCAGGAATTCTAAAAGTTTACTCACATTGATCTGAATTTTTCGTGAATTTTCCGGATTTTTAAATAGCTTGAATAGTAGGCTAATCCAGAAATATGCAATTACTATGCCAAGAACATTAGATAAGGGTTACTCAAGGAATCTAAAAGGTTACTCACATTTCTTCTGATTTTTCGTGATTTTTCGTGATTTTTAAACACCTTGAATGGCAAGCTAAAGCCTTATCAGCTCAATCATAAGCCTTATCTGCAGATCTGCAGATTTGTCATACCTGTCACTAAAGTACTGTGCCAAAAGCATTATAAAAGAGTCAAAACTACATGTATAATTTTTCCTACATTTTTCCGAAATTTATTTGAATTTTAAGCTATGTGTGTGTGGGGGGGGAAAGGCAGAAAGAGTGTGTGACAGAAATCTGTTGGCAACAGAGTCTGCTTACAAATTGTGACTGTTTGTGACTGGCGTCGCACCTGTGTCACACCCTGTGACATGTGTGACTTCTCCCTGTGACTGACAGGCATATAGGAAGGGGACAAAGATTGCTTACCAATGCTTAGTCATTTATTAGTCAGCGCTGACCAATCTTACAGCAGCCTTAGGTCAGCCTTAGGTCAGCATTTGGTCACCCTTAGGTCAGCCTTAGGTCAGCATTTGGTCACCATTACCACATGATTTATCAGCGCTCTGTCAGCAGTGCCTGGTACCTTTTGATCCCCTTCTTTATAGACAAGCTTCTGGGGCCCCGCCTTTGGCGCGTCCTCACGTTGCTCGAACTGCGACCTCCGTCTCGCCCCTTCAGCTTGCCAGGGGCTGCAAGCCCCCGGACCCCCGTAAATCCCAGTTCTGAGTTGTATGCTTTATCCAAGTCCACAGTTGTATGCTTTATCCCACTGAACAGTTGTCAGAGTTGCATGCTTAATCCCAGTTTCAGAGTATTGTTGCCAACCATGTTTGATCATGTGTGTTTGGCCCTATGACATGTGTGTGAGTACCTTGTGTTCCCTGTGGTGGTGTGTGACAGGTGTGACAGGTTGTGGGAGTTCCTGTAACAGACCCAAGTGCCCTGTGAGTTGCCCTGTGACTGGTGTGACTGGTGGTGAGCATCCTGTGACTGGTATGAGTGTCCTGTGACCTGTTTGTAAGTTCCAAGTACCCTGTGAGTTGCCCTGTGACTGGTGTGTGAGATCTGAGTACCCTGTAAGTTGCCCTGTGACTGGTGTGAGTTGCCCTGTGACTGGTGTGAGTGCCCTGTGACTGGTTTTGAGGTCCCTGTGACTGGTGTGAGCATCCTGTGACTGGTGTGCATACCTTGTGACTGGTGTGAGTGTCCTGTGATGCCCTGTAACTGGTGTGAGTGCTCTGGGACTGGTGTGTGAGATCTGAATACCCTGTGAGTTGCCCTGTGACTGGTGTGAGTGCTCTGTGACTGGTGTGTGAGATCTGAGTACCCTGTGAGTTGCCCTGTGACTGGTGTGAGTACCCTGTGACTGGTGTGAGTACCCTGTGACTGGTGCAAGTGCCCTGTGACTGGTGTGAGTACCTTGTGACTGGTGTGAGTGCTCTGTGACTGGTGCAAGTGCCATTTGACTGTTGTGAGTGCCCTGTGACTGGTGTGACTGGTGTGAGTGCCCTGTGAGTGCCCTGTGACTGGTGTGAGTGTCCTGTGACTGGTGTGAGTTCCCTGTGACTGGTGTGAGTGCCCTGTGACTGGTGTGAGTGCCCTGTGACTGGTGTGAGTACCCTGTGACTGGTGTGAGTGCTCTGTGACTGTTGTGAGTGCTCTGTGACTGGTGTAAATGCCCTGTGACTGGTGTGAGTGCCTTGTGGTGCCCTGTGACTGGTGTGAGTGCCCTGTGACTGGTGTGAGTGCTCTGTGACTGGTGCAAATGCCCTGTGACTGGTGTGAGTGCCTTGTGATGCCCTGTGACTGGTGTGAGTGCCCTGTGAGTGCTCTGTGACTGGTGTGAGTGCCTTGTGACTGGTGTGAGTGCCCTGTGACTGGTGTGAGTGTCCTGTGACTGGTGCAAGTCCCTGTGACTGGTGCTGTGCCCTGTGACTGGTGTGAGTCCTGTGACTGGTGTGAGTGCTGTGATGCCTGTGACTGTGTGAGTGCCTGTGACTGGTGTGAGTCCCTGTGACTGGTGTGAGTGCCCTGTGAGTGCCCTGTGACTGGTGTGAGTGCTCTGTGACTGGTGCAAGTGCCCTGTGACTGGTGTGAGTCCCTTGTGACTGTTGTGAGTGCCTTGTGATGCCCTGTGACTGGTGTGTGAATTTGTGACTGGTGGACTGACATGGACTGACAGGCATATAGGAAGGGGACAAAGATTGCTTACCAATGCTTAGTCAATTTATTAGTCAGGCTGACCAATCTTACAGCAGCCTTAGGTCAGCCTTAGGTCAGCCTTAGGTCAGCATTTGGTCACCATTACAGCAGCCTTAGGTCAGCCTTAGGTCAGCATTTGGTCACCATTACCACACAATTTGTCAGCGCTTTGTCAGCAGTGCCTGGTACCTTTTCGTCCCCTTCTTTATAGACAAGCTTCTGGGGCCCCGCCTTTGGCGCGTCCTCGCATTGCTCGAACTGCGACCGTCGTCTTGCCCCTTCAGCTTGCCGGGGGCTGCAAGCCCCCGGACCCCCGTAAATCCCAGTTCAGAGTTGTATGCTTTATCCCAGTCCACAGTTCTATGCTTTATCCCAGTCCACAGTTCTATGCTTTATCCCAGTCAGAGTTGCATGCTTTATCCCAGACCCCTGCAAATCCCACTCAACACTTGCATGCTTTATCCCACTGAACACTTTTATGCTCCATCCCTGTTTGGTGGCCATGGGGGGGTCATGTTGACCTGGAAGAGTTGTATGCCTTATCCCACTGAACTGTCTTATGCTTTATCCCCTTTCTAATTATTCATTATACTACTCTCTATCTGTAATTACAAATTCAATCCCTGTAATATTTCATTATATACTATGTTGGGTACTTTTTGCCTTTCATTCCCCTCTGGCAACAATACTTTTATCCTCCCTCCAGATGTGCACCTTGACAATGCAACATACATCTGCCCATGTGAAAACACTTCTGTCTGCAGGTTTAGTCCTACAAACTTCACTGATTGCCCTTGAGACTTGTTGATAGTCATGGCAAATGCCAACCTGATTGGAAACTGCCTTCTCTTCAAAGGAATTGGCAAGTTCTCTGCTGAGGCTGAAGTGTGATCCTTGGAATCAATGCAATCTTCCACCAAATCTTTCATCTCCAGATATGATCTCACATTTCACAACTCTGTTGTTGATATCTTTCACTATCATTCTGGTCCCATTGCATAGTCCTCTAGATGGGTCAAGATTCCTCAGAAGCATCACTGGACACCCTGTCTTCAATGCCAATTTGGACAATGGCAGTCCACTTGCATTCAGAGAATTCAAGTATTCCATGGGATAAGGTTGATACCCATCCTGAGCCTCATTCTCCAAGTCAATTGAATCTGCACTGTTCATCACCTTTTCTCTGCCTGGCATCATCTCCAGAATCTTGTTGTTGATCTCATCCACATCATCATTTTTGCAGCACAGAATCGTCCTGTCCAAGAAATACTGACTTGTTTTGTTGCCCAGGTGAATGTCAGGATAAGCATGGTGTATCAAGTTGTCCATGGTATTTGGATGGCAGCACATGTTATCTGGTATTTGCACTTTGCCAGTCTCATCCCTGTTGGTACCTGCTCCAATCTCTAATAGCCAAGCTGCATGAGCATCACTTTCTGGTGTTCTATCCAACCTCATATTTTGAGTCAGATACAGCACTTCCACATGTCTCCAAAGGCTACTTCTGGCAATGGATGCTGCCACAATCTCCTGGCGCAATGCTTTGGGCACCACAGGCAAAGTCTGACGAAAATCACCTCCAAATATCACTGTGATTCCAGCAAATGGCACATCTCCTCTATTCAGAAGATCCTTCAGCAGCCGATCCACAGAGGCAACAGCATGCTTGTGTTGCATAGGCACTTCATCCCATATGATAACCTTGGTATGCTCCAACACCTGACAGTTCCATGTTCAGCTTCAAGTTTAAAATCCAGCTATAGATCTTTCTTACCTGATGCATTTGGGAGTGTCTTTTGACTTTGGCTACAGATGTCTCCAAGGCAGGAATAGGAATCTTAAAGGTGGAGTGGGCTGTTCTTCCACCTTGCAGCAAGAGAGAAGCAATCCCAGATGAGGCCACACACAGGGCTACTTGATTCTGAGACCTGACTGCTGCTGCAATAGTGTTGCATACAAAGGTTTTGCCACACCCTCCAGCACTGTGAACAAACAGAATTTGGCCTCTGTTGTTGTTGACAGAGTTCATGACAGCATTGAACACATTCATCTGTTGTTCATTAAACCTGCCTACATTCTGAGTCACCAATTCAGCCTGTTGTACTGGATCATATTCCATTTGCTGAGCCAACATGAAATTGTCCATAATGTCCTCCCAGTGTTGACCCTCCATGGGACCTTGAGGCAATGGCATAGGTGGAAAGTCTGCCAGAGTTTTGCCAGACCTCATAAGAATCTTGTTGAGGAGATGCAAACCATAATCATGGATCTTGTCATCCTCAAACTGATGCTCATTAAACTGAGGCATCCTCTGAAGCTTTCTTCTCAAGTCATCACAGATATGTTCCTTGTATTTATCCCACAGAATTTCAGGAGAGACAGGAAAACAACTGAGAAGAATAACTGCAAACAGGGATCTCAAAGCAGATCCAGTTTGCATTTGTGATGCCTCTCTGAGACATTGATCCCATTCCCTGTCATCTTCAAGTAAACCTCTGGCATAGCAGGCATCTTTGTAGGTGGGATGAAGAATGTCATTAAAGGTCCTCAAGTCTTCAAAAGACTGTGCCCCAGCCACCACTGTCAGAAGCAACCTCAGATAAAACCTTTCTCCCTGAGATGGGGAAGCAAAGTACATCCTTCCAATGGCTGGAGGATTCCTGCCAGTCCTGGCCTTCCATTGATGTGCCTTTTTTGTGTCATACCAAAACTTCTTGGGAAAGTCCTGGTAAAGCACTGTTCTTGCAGCAGGATCTGCTTTGTTTGCTTCAAACCAAGCAGTCAAAGCAGTATGCTTGACACGGCCTCTCTCAACCACCTCATCCAACATGTCATCTGCATTGAAATACACCAATTGTTGATCCTTGTCATGCACAGGCAATCTTGTAACAGAAGGAAACTCCTTGTGCATGTTGAATTCAAAAATGCGCCAACAGGACTCTGCAGCAGACACATATCTAGAGTCAAGATACTCCTTGATCTCATTTCTGTCCTGACCTGCTCCAATCTCCAGAGTGGTCCTGTCATGACCTTTGTAGATGTATTTGTGAATGTACTTGACAGCATGCACAGAAGCACAGACTTCTACATTGATGTGGCAGTTGTACCTTGCAGACAAATAAGGATTGTAGGGCACCACATCTCTGTTATCATATCTGTTTCCATTCTTTTCAAAAAAGAGCCCATTGTCAGGCCTGGCATACTTTGGGTATCCATCTTCACCAAAATGGGTGGCATCTCTAAACTCCTTTGGATACTGCTTTGAACATCTCCCATTGACCATGCATTTGGCATGAGGATGTTCAACACCACATGGACCATGAACCATATTCTTGGTGATCACCTCATAGAGAACAGGCTGAGTTGCTTGGTCAGGTATCTGAGTACAGACAACAGAGTCCACATCATTTGCATTTCTAATTTTGTCCTCTGGATGCAGAAAGACTAAAAGGTGCATGTGAGGGAGTCCCCTCTTCTGGAACTCAATGGTATAGACCATGGCTGCACATCTGCCAAAGAGGCCATCCTTGATTTGCTTGTACAGAGCTGATCTTTTCCCCTCAAATACCCTTGATACAATGTCAGGTCGATCTCCAGCTGTCTGAGGGCTGCCATGGGGCCCAGCTTCTTTAAGTAGGGCATCCTTCACTTCTGGCCAATTTGGATTGGCAGTCATAGTGATAAATAAATCTGGCCTCTTGAACTCTCTGCAAATGGCCATGGAATCCTGGAACAATTGAAGCATATTTCTTTCACTCCCAATGTGAGTTGAAGGCAGGATAATCTTTTGACCCATATTCTCCATGGTCCCCTCTTCATCTCTGTCTCCCATAGCAGCATCCCTAAGTCCCTGGTAGACATCAGCTCTAAGCTCTTTTTGATGAGTCCTGGCCCAGTTCAAGCCACTTTGTTCAGATGAAGCCCAAGCATCCACAATATACTGCTGGAACAGTTTTCCACCTCTGAAAAGTGGAGGCTGTTCCAAGTCCCCTGGTCTGACATGAAGCCTGTAGGCATAATAGCACCTCTGGCTGACCTTGGCACTTCTGGCCCTTCCATCAGGTCTAGGCTGAGTGGGAATGTTGATATGCCACCCATCTTCACCATTTGGAAATAGCAGAACATAATGTAGTGGTGAATAGGCAGGATTCAAGTGACTGATTCGATGCAAACTGCCACCTTGAAGCCTTAGAACAATGTCTCTGTGATCAGAGACCTCCTCAGAGCCATCCCTGGAATAACAGCAGCTATCTCATCAGCAGTTGGCAAATTGTACCTCCTTCTATCCTGAGCCCTCTCCATGCGCAACAGCACTTGAACATTATGCCTCTGGTTGGCAGGTGTTTCAGCCATAATTTGATGGGCTGACTTGTAGAGAGCAATGTAAGGATGTGCTTGAAGGATCATTGCCTGCAGCTCAGTCATGATAACAGGATTCAGATGAGGATTATTTGCCATCCTCCTATTGACTTGGATCTCAGCATCATCATGAATGTAGATTTGAGCATAGCGCTCTGGCTGATTTGCCTCTGGAAGCAAGGCACCTGTATGGTGATGCAATTCACCTTGAATGCGAAATGAGTATGGCCCAGGTGCATTTGTGACAGCATGATCCACTTTGACACCAAGAGAAGTAAATGCAAAAGCAGCATTATATTGACGAATGTGTTTTCTGAATGCTTTTGAATGAGGTGAAATCCCACAAAGCATATCCCTCAGAATCCTTGGGGCCTCTCTCAGTGGAGGCAACTGAACCTGCCCTTGCAAACAACACATGCCAAACTTGAGATTTCTAGCAGTTGAAGCTGATAGCTTTTCAAAATTCCAATGCAAGGCATTACAATGAGAACAGGTAACATTCATTTGACCCAGACCATGAATTTCATTGGGTTGAAGATCAACATAGGGTCTTCTGCCTCTGGGAAGATCTCTGGGATCTCTTTGAGGCACATCAGGAATATCATCCTGCTGGTTTTCCAACTCTCTCCTGACTTGATTGTCATATCTCCTATTCTCTCCATACACAGCAGCAGCTTGCTGTTGTTGTTGCTCATTGCCAGGCAAAGCCAATGCCTGAGCTACAGCATCATCCAGTCTTTGCCAGTCCTCAGGGCCCAAATCATCAAAGTCCTCATCTGCATCAGGATCCAGTTCTCTCTCATGCTCTTCTCTCCATTGGTTGTGAATCTGATTTCTTATCTGAGCATTATTTCCACCTGCAACATCATTTATGTATTCCAGGCCCAGAGCATCACGCAGAAGATCCTCATGCTCCTGCTGTCTCTGGACTTGTGAAGCTAAATCCCTTTCATTTCTAGTTTGTCTTTCCAGCTCTGCCAAATCTCTCTGTCTTTGCTGTTCAAGCTGTCTCTGCTCCTCAAACAACTGAGCCTGGGCAAGTTGTCTTTGCTGTTCAGCTGCCAGATCTCTCTGTCTCTGCTCCTCTGTCATCTGAGCATGGGCAATTTGTCTTTGCTGTTCAGCTGCCAGATCTCTCTGTCTCTGTTCCTCCATCATCTGAGCATGGGCAATTTGTCTTTGCTGTTCAGCTGCCAGATCTCTCTGTCTCTGCTCCTCTGTCATCTGAGCATGGGCAGCCTGTCTTTGTTGTTCAGCTGCTAGATCTCTCTGTCTCTGTTCCTCCATCATTTGAGCATGAGCAACCTGTCTTTGTTGTTCAGCTGCCAGATCTCTTTGTCTCTGCTCCTGAACCATTTGAGCCTCAGCAACCTGTCTTTGCTGTTCAGTGAGCTGCCTTTGTCTGTCCTCTTCAACAATTGTGGCCATTTGCCTCTCTCTATTCTCCCTCTCCCTTTGTGCCTGTAACTGTTGCAAAAGCAGAGCCTGTCTCTGTCTAGCCTGTTCAGTTTCTAAGGCTTGAACTCTGAGCCTCTCTTGCACCTGAGCATCCAAAGCTCTCTCTCTTTGATTATCCACATGCTCTCTGTGGATATTGTTCAGATTTGAATTGGCCTGAGGCCCAGATAAATTAGATCTTGGTACTGCTCTGCCTCTACCTCTCCTAGCTGGCACAGGAGGCAAGTTGGCTGCCATGTCTCTCCACCCAGATACAGGTCTACTCTGAATCCCAGAAATAGCTGCTCCACCTTCAAATAATCCAGGAGCCATCACAGGCATAGTAAACTGTCTTGGAGCATCCAAATCCTCAGGTATCTGCACTTGTGGAATCTGTGCAGCTAATATGGCTCCAAAGTTGGGCTGTTCAATGCCCTGAGGTAAAACTGGCTGTCTCTGAGCCCTAGCCTGCCTTCTTCTGTCATCAGGATCTGTCATATTTTCAATTAGATGCATCCTAGATGCAGCTCGTGTATTTTGATGCTCATCCTCTGGAGTTGTAGGTCTAGACCTGTAAATGACATGAATAGACACTGTATAGATTGGTGAAAGTTCTTACATGGTTACAGAATAATAAATGACTGGAGGGAAAAAAGACATTTATCAATGATTTGGACTTAATTTCATAATGATCACTCACTTTCTCAGTCAGGTAATAAAATTTGACTTCAAGAATCAAGAACAATAATGATCAGTTAGTGACTGGAGGGGCAAAAGAGATTTATCAATAATTTAGATTATGTTCATCATAATCACTCACTTTGCTCAGTCAGGGAACAACAAAATTGAGTCCAAGATAATGTCAAAGCTGAGCACAAAGTTTACTAAAGCCATATCAGCTCCATCTGTTATGAAAACAGCAAAGTAACCATACATGGATCACAAAAAATGCAATTACTATGCCAAGAATCAGATAAGGGTTACTCCAGGAATTCTAAAAGTTTACTCACATTGATCTGAATTTTTCGTGAATTTTCCGGATTTTTAAATAGCTTGAATAGTAGGCTAATCCAGAAATATCCAGAAATATGCAATTACTATGCCAAGGAAATTAGATAAGGGTTACTCAAGGAATCTAAAAGTTTACTCACATTTCTTCTGATTTTTCGTGATTTTTCGTGATTTTTAAACACCTTGAATGGCAAGCTAAAGCCTTATCAGCCCAATCATAAGCCTTTTCTGCAGATCTGCAGATGTGTCATACCTGTCACTAAAGTACTGTGCCAAAAGCATTATAATAGACTCAAAACTACATGTATAATTTTTCCTACATTTTTCCGAAATTTATTTGAATTTTAAGCTATGTGTGTGTGGGGGGGGAAAGGCAGAAAGAGTGTGTGACGGAAATCTGATCTCCAGAGTCCGCTTACAAATTGTGACTGTTTGTGACTGGCGTCGCACCTGTGACATGTGTGACTTCTCCCTGTGACTGACAGGCATATAGGAAGGGGACAGAGATTGCTTACCAATGCTTAGTCAATTTATTAGTCAGGCTGACCAATCTTACAGCAGCCTTAGGTCAGCCTTAGGTCAGCATTTGGTCACCCTTAGGTCAGCATTTGGTCACCATTACCACACGATTTGTCAGCGCTTTGTCAGCGGTACCTGGTACCTTTTGATCCCCTTCTTTATAGATGGTACTGGAACTTGACCAAACCGCAAAAGGGTGTTATGCCTGGTACCCATACAATCATTTTGCAACCAGATCATGCCACTCTTGCTGTGGCTCGCATGGCTCATGCGAGTACCAGTGGATGTGATGTGCAGTCTTGGGATGTATGGCGCTCGAATGGGGGAAAAATGTCAGTCCAAGAGGCACAAAAACTTGCCAAGAATTTGTACGCATCAACCAAGGTCTGGAATACGCACCGGGTGGACATGTTTGAGCACAAGTTTTGTTTGAAGGGTCAGAGCTACTACATATTCGAGCTATATTCAATTCTTTGAGCAGCACATTTGGTTGGGATTGTGGAAGATGAGTTTCTTCCCAAGAGCTTCAAGCACATGGACAGTCTCAATGTGTTTAACACTTTCTATGTCAACAAGTTTATAGATTACCATGCACACGAGATGATATTCTAAGTACAATGTGCATACAGTGGCTCAAAAAACTGCCCCAATGTTTGGGCATTTTGGAAAGATAGGCATGGTGAGAAAGAATGACATAAGCAGCATGTGTTATAAAATTATGTAATATACTATATCATGGCTATGTAGCAAATTAAAAATTATATAATTTGGATCGAAACCCATTGAGTAATAAATCAAACAAGATATTCACTCATTGGGGCAGTTTTTTGACTCTTGAATTTTTCACCTGATTTTCAATGTGACACACCAGTACAAGATAACTGGGGCTGTGGGAATAATAAACAATGTCACATGACTTTGTTTGTATTAGTTTGACATGTTGGACTTGGGTCATTCATCTTCTTGACTCCCACCCACCACCATGAAATCCATCTCAGCTGAAAAGCACTCTTCTGTTGTTTCTCTCCTCAATGAGGGTTATTCTCATTGTCAAATCCAAGCTAGGACAGGTCTGGGGAAGGGTACTATTGGGAGGATTAGCAAGGAGATGGAGGGGGATAAAGAAAACCATCCTGGTGGTCATCCTTCCAAGCTTTCTCCCCATGATAAACAGTCAATAATCTCCCAAATTAGCTCTGGGAAGCTTGACAATGCTGTCCAAGCCACACAATTCATAAATTCCACCATTGCTACCCCCATCACTCCTCAGACTGTGCAAAATGTGTTGAAGGAGGCAGGTCTTCACTCAGCAACAAAGAAGAAAGTGCCTATGCTGAAAGCATCCCACTGTCAGAAGCATCTCAGGTTTGCCCAGTACCACCAAAACTGGACTGTGGAGGACTGGAAGAGGGTGTTATGGAGTGATGAGACCAAAATCAATTGGATTGGGTCAGATGGGAAGGTGTATGTCTGGAAAAAACATGGGGAAGCCATATCTGACCACACCACCACACCAACTGTCAAGCATGGAGGGGGGAATAACTTGATGGTTTGGGGTTGTATGGGCTGGGGTGGGGTTGGGAAGCTTGTGGAGGTGCAGGGGAAGATGGATGCTGTGCAGTACTGTGAGATTTTGGAGGAGGGGATGGAGGAGAGCTTTGAGAAGTTGGGGATGGCTGAGGAGAGGCACTTCCAGCAGGACAATGACTCAAAGCACACCTCCAGAAGGGCACAGAAGTGGTTCACTGACCATCAAATTACTGGCCAGCCCAATCCCCTGACCTGAACCCCATTGAACACCTTTGGCAACATCTCAAGAAGAAACTCCAGCAATATGATGCACCACCCAAAGGAGTCCATGAGTTATGGGAGAGGGTAGCAAGGGAGTGGAATGAGATACCACCCGAGACATGTCAGAAACTTGTGGAAAGCATGCCCAAAAGGATAGAGGCAGTTTTGAAGGCAAAGGGGGGTCATACAAAGTACTAGATTAGCAAATATCCTAGAGTCAAAAAACTGCCCCAATGGGTGAATATCTTGTTTGATTTATTACTCAATGGGTTTTGATTCAACTTACATAATTTTTGATTCGCTATGTAGCCATGATATAGTAGTATATTACATAATTTTATAACACATGCTTATGTCATTCTTTCTCACCATGCCTATCTTTCCAAAATGCCCAAACATTGGGGCAGTTTTTTGAGCCACTGTACTGGCATTTCATAATTCACTAGATTATCAGTGAATGTCAATTGCTACACTGCCAGTGGTCAATGTCATAACTAGTATGAAAGACAAAGGAACCAAACTACAATAAAAGCATCCACACTAGTACAATTGAAAGTAAAAGGTAGGAAACAAGCACATTCAAAACTTAAAGGTAAGAAATGAGCTCCAGCAAAGTAAAACTGACCAAACCAGATTATGACAATTTGCTGATGTAAGAGCCCAAGGCTTGCTCAGATGCTCCATAACTTTCAATGGACTCAGATTCTCTGCCAACCGCTGTTCTCCCCACTTCCCCCACTTCCAAATTTCTCTCTCGAATTGCCCCTCTACAGCCCTTTCCCATGTTGGCTCCTCCAACTCCAGAAATCTCTCCTGGCACCGTCACTCATTCTGCCTACCAACCCTTCGTCTTTGATCCTCCAGAGCCCAAGCTTCAGGAAGACACTCTCACAAAACCACGAACTATAGTCCTCTGCTTTGACGGTACAGGAAACAAATTTGGGCAGGTCCGCACCTCGCTCTCACTAATATACTTTCCCCCATCTCTGACCCTACCGAAGGAAGTGCGTGTACCCGTGCGTTAGTTTGCTTGGCACGTTCTAACCAGCCCAGAACTCCAACGTCGTTCGCTTCTTCCGATGCCGCTTGGGCTGGTTGCGCACTTTCCTGTCCCGAGTATCGGGAAATGTACTACTTGAACGAAGTCAACCTCACTTTGCACCAATTTCCACAAGGTCTGTTTGGTTAACTTTGATTATGCTCAACGTTTAAACAATCTTCAGTGGGGCCTAACAAACTTTGATATATCTGCGCTTTGGGTCAAAAACCGCAAGCTGCTTACAACGGCATTGGATGTTACCCCTCCCTATTTACGAACCAAATATAGTTCCACCGGTCCCGGTACGTCTGCCTATACACAAATCGACGTCGCTCAGACACGTGCAATATAGGTGCTGTCGTTGAATTCAAGAATTGGCAGTTGGGCCTTGGACGGCGTTTTCGGTCTTTGAAACTTTGGTTCGTCCTGCATAGTTTCGGCGCTGAAGGTTTCAGAAAACACATCCGTGAGGTAGGTTGAATGCACCATACGATAGGGAAAAAATAATTTCATGCGTTCTAGTCGGTCGGTTTGAACGAACGTTTCGCGGAGCTTGTGCGGCACTCCGACATATTGGAACTCGTCACGTACCCCTCTCTGGCATTGTCGGTTTTCAGGCTCAATCCTACCAACAATCTGGGCGCGACATTCTCCTTGGCTGAACTCAACAAGTTGAATCGAATATTCTATAACCGAATATCCGCGAGGCGTGACATTCTTCTAACGCATACAGTTTTGAATGGGATCGCCTGCATCAGGTTTACTGTTAGTGCCTACCGCACGCGGGAGAGACACGTAGAGAAGGTATTCAAGCTCTTACAGGACGAGGGACATATCGCCATCAATGCGTGGAAAGAACGACAATTACATATGTGATATGAACATAATAAAATAACTTGACGCGTGAAATGATATCGGCCCCGTTCGTAATGGGTTTGGTCCCTTGGAATGTACCGATGTTGCCAACAGCTAATTTGATTTAACTTGATAAATGGCCTCGGATTTGCCGTGCATTGCAGCGGCCCACATCTCACAAGTGCTAAAGAGTAGGTAGCTATGTCATTTCAATCAGATCAGACTTGGCCCGATGGCCTCACCATTTTCAACCATGCGCGTACCAAGCGTACATCGTTTGAAAATCGTCACTATGATCCCTCCGACAAACTTCTGAACTATTGTTTCAGAGTGTCCTTCACCTTCTATGTCGCTCCTCAGAATCCTTCCAGGGATGATAGCCGTGACGCCATCTATTTCGTCGTCTTCCTGGTCGTATTCGACAGCAACGACAGACCTGTTCTGATCGTCGAAGTTAAGGACGATCGCTGGGCTGAGAAAGCCGAATTGCGCTACCGCGCAGATGATCAAATGCGTGGTAGGTATGCGTTGATGCTGGACGACTGTCCTCTCCCTCGTCTCTGGAGCCTCAGCCTTCTCGGCACCTCCGCACGAGTCTATTGTGGTGAAAAAGCCACATACGAGGTACAACCTCCCGCCATTGTGCGCCCGGATCTTTCGCCAACCTTTTTAGCTGGGGAGTGGGACATGGTCATCTTGACGGAGGACGGATTTACGAAGATGAAGGAAATCCTGGTTGATATCAAAACTCATATCGGCGATAATTAGCTCTTCCTTCCAAAGAACTGTATACGTGAGTTTGAAGTCAAATTTCTCCTATGCAAAGGCCGCTACAGGATTTCTGCCCTCCCATCCAGAGCGCAGTGATAATTTGCTCACGCTCTGTAAGCAAGAACTGCGCCCGGGGATCGAGCGGGAGAACGGGCAGGCGATGGAGATGTTACAGCATGCCAACTGTGAGTGAGGCAGGGGATTGTGGGGAGTGGTGTATGCGTTGTGATTGAAGTATAGACGGCGCCATTCTTTGGGTATGACTGTTGGCCTGGGTAGCAGAGAGCGGTTCCTACGGCTGTTGGTAGTGGTGGCGGCCGCCTGGAATGGATTATCTGCATTGGCCAGTTGGCCAGAAACAAGTGCGTTACTGCGCCCTGTGCGTATGTCTAGCCACGGATGCCTCGTCGGTGTGCACCCGGGATGAGGTGCTCTATCCCGTCAAATGCTGCAGACAACCGTTTGCCCACGCGACGCTTGTGGGACTGCTCAACGTGAAGCTGCGTCCCCTCTTCAAGGCCAAGTGCCGCGAACACAGAGTTGTCCCCGAGCAGCGAGTGCACTGCTGCAACCCGACGTGTTCAGCGTTTCTTGGGTCCACCACGGACGAAGGCGACCAGAACATCATAAGCGACAAATGTGGAACCACGTCGTATTTGAAGTGCAAAGAAGGCTCCGAGCTACTTTGTGGAACGTGAATAATGGCAGAGATGTCCTGGGTACCATTTCGTCGTCTCGACGGTCTCGCTCAGGCATGGGTGCTACCGCATGGCGCGTCGGTGCCGGATCGAGTTTTGCTACTTGTGTGAAAAATTTGAGAATCTCCAAGGTGGGTGGCGGCAGATACGGAGCGAGGGGTAGGTGTTTGAGAACCTAGTGCAGAGGGAGCTCGCGGAGGGAGGAAGTGAGGGTAGGCGATACAGACCGTCCCTTCGTTCTTGCCCACCGTCTGGATCTCTACCGGTCCACTCTCGACGGCCGCCGTCGCTTCTTCCGTTCGTTTGAACGTGTAGTCTATCACTCTCCTCAAGTACGAGATTCAGTTGGGCTTTCTCGTCGACCCTTGCCACAGAAATTGCATCGTGTTGAGAAGATGGGTTTGTAGGCCCTCGAACCTGTTTAACTTGTGTCTCCAACTCCGCTACAAGGACGCAATGCGGGGACGGCAAGGACCGACGGGGAGGAGTCATAGGGTTTGGTGAGAGATGTCGGTTTGGGATTCTGCGGTCAGTCGAACATTCTTAACGAGCTCGAACGATGGCCTCGAACGGTGGCTCAAGAGGGCCCGTTTTCAGGAAGTTCAGGTATGAATCGAATACCGTTTGCTCCTCTTTATGTAGGCCCCTTCTACACTTTCTTGCTCTAAAATCATTTTATTCATGGAGGAGGCTCGCAAGATTTATCTAATTCTGAGTACGATTCTAAGCTCATTTGAAAGATCTTTCAAATTCTACGTAAGTCGCCAGTGAACTTGTGCCAGCGAGTCACACGCGCAGCTGCGCTGCGCCCATGATCTGTGCCTTTACCGCCCTTTCATGCACTTCGCCGGCAAGAAACGCCAGGAATTTATTACTATCCCTCTCGCGGTCGATGCGAGCCCTGACTGTCATCAAATAGCGCAGCATCGGATTCTTGGAGTCCGATGACACTGACTGCCAGCGTGACACGTGTGACATTCCTTCTTGCATTGCAACCACCACCTACTTCTGATCGGTATTGCTATCTAGGTTGCTGACTTATTGTTGATACTCAGTGACATTTATTAGAGAACGACAGCTCATATGACTGGTCTCTTTTCTGGCTCACAAAACCTTGTTGTGACAGGTAGCCAATTCACAGATGTTTGCGGGGATCTGGTTAGTAATTATTTGACTGCACATGGGTGTTCTCACCAATGGCTCCAGATCATCAACTTGAACCAGTCACCCTTTCCTTCTTCTGTTCTATCTTTGCCCCCCATGAAACATTCCAGTGCCATTTTCACAGGTCGTGATACATACCTCCAGAGGCTGAAAGACCATTTCAGTTCTGACTCAGGACAGCAAAGAAAGTCATTCCTCTTGTATGGTATGGGAGGGATTGGTAAGACTCAGATTGTGCTCAAATTCATTGAACAAAATGCTCAATTGTGAGTGCATGAATAAATTTAACTGTCATTACCATTTTTCAACATGACTTAGGTTTTCTGATAAAATTTTCTGGATTGATGCTTCTTCAACAGAGACCATTGATCTTAGCCTCAGGCAGATTGCTCAAGCAAACAATACTCCTTCTGAAACAATGAATTCAGCTGCATCTGCTCTCAAATGGATTTCTCAGAGAGAGAACTGGCTTGTTGTGTATGATAATGCAGATGGGGGACCTGATGTAGTTGAAAGGTTCCTCCCACCAGGGAATGGAGGAAATATTTTGATAACAAGCAGAAACCACTTACTGAAGAGGGTTACCACAGGAAGAAACTCTTCAGAAATCATTGAAATGGGAGAAAGGGATGGTATTTCATTGTTCTTAAAGTCTGCCATGCTGGAGGATGAGACATCTGAGCACATTGGTTTGTTAGCCAGACAGCTTATATTGGAGCTGGGAGGCCTTCCACTTGCCATTGATCAAGCTGGATCATATATTCAGGCCTGCAGATGCAGCATTAATAATTATCTGGACATATTTTCCAAGTACAAGCACAAGCTTATGTCTGATGCTGAATTCAAGGGAGCATCAGAATATGGAAGTTCTACATATGGGACATGGGAGATATCTATGCAAGAAATTGAGACTAGGGCACAGAATACAGACTCAAAGGCTCTTGCAGCTCAGAGTGCTATTGTACTCTTAAAGATCCTTGCATTCATCCACCATGTCAATGTGCCAGAACAATTGTTCAAGAATGCTGCTAAGAATTATGTCCAGATGGACATTCAGGAAAAAGCAAAAATTGGACTTCCATTATCAGCAGCACTGTTGGATAACCAAATTTTGTTCTTGAATGAAGAGGCTGAATGGGATGAGTTACAGTTCAAAGCAGGCATGCAGGTCCTGATTGCCTTTTCTCTAGTCAAGGGTAATGATGAGCTATACTCCATGCACCCGCTTGTGCATTCCTGGAGCATGGACCGGTTACCAAGATCAGATGTGAGTGACCAACACCAGAGGGTGAAAGCATTGTTGGCTTGTTCAGTATCATGTTGTGGTGACATGGATGAGTATGTGTTTTGTAGATTGCTTGTCCCCCACATTAAAGCAAATGATCAACATGGATCAAAGTTGAAACTCACAAAAGCTTACTATGATGATGAAAAGATCAAATTTACACATGCCTTTGAGTGTGTTGGTGATTGGGACGAATCAGAGCAGCTGCTTATGGAAGTAGCAGACCAAAGGAAGGCAAAATTTGGATCAAACCATCAACACACACTGGTTATTATGGCCAATTTGGCATCCACATACTGGAATCAGGGAAAGTGGGATGATGCAGAGGTACTGCAGTTAAATGTGTTGAAGGCATGCAAAACAAAACTTGGACCAGACCATCCAGATACACTGAGCATCATGGCCAATTTGGCATCCACATACTGGAACCAGGGAAAGTGGGATGATGCAGAGGAACTGCAGTTGGATGTGTTGAAGGCACGCAAAACAAAACTTGGACCAGACCATCCACATACACTGACCATCATGGCTAATTTGGCATCCACATACTGGAATCAGGGAAAGTGGGATGATGCAGAGGAACTGCAGTTGGATGTGTTAAAGGCACGCAAAACAAAACTTGGATCAGACCATCCACATACACTGAGCATCATGGCCAATTTGGCATCCACATACAAGAGTCAGGGAAAGTGGGATGATGCAGAGGAACTGCAGTTGGATGTGTCAAAGGCACGCAAAACAAAACTTGGACCAGACCATCCACATACACTGACCATCATAGACAATTTGGCATCCACATACTGGAATCAGGGAAAGTGGGATGATGCAGAGGAACTGCAGTTGGATGTGTTGAAGGCATGCAAAACAAAACTTGGACCAGACCATCCAGATACACTGAGCATCATGGCTAATTTGGCATCCACATACTGGAATCAGGGAAAGTGGGATGATGCAGAGGAACTGCAGTTGGATGTGTTGAAGGCACGCAAAACAAAACTTGGACCAGACCATCCACATACACTGACCATCATGGCTAATTTGGCATCCACATACTGGAATCAGGGAAAGTGGGATAATGCAGAGGAACTGCAGTTGGATGTGTTGAAGGCATGCAAAACAAAACTTGGACCAGACCATCCAGATACACTGAGCATCATGGCCAATTTGGCATCCACATACTGGAATCAGGGAAAGTGGGATGATGCAGAGGAACTGCAGTTGGATGTGTTGAAGGCACACAAAACAAAACTTGGATCAGACCATCCAGATACACTGAGCATCATGGCCAATTTGGCATCCACATACAGGAACCAGGGAAAGTGGGATAATGCAAAAGAACTGCAGTTGGATGTGTTAAAGGCATGCAAAACAAAACTTGGACCAGACCATCCACATACACTGACCATCATAGACAATTTGGCATCCACATACTGGAATCAGGGAAAGTGGGATGATGCAGAGGAACTGCAGTTGGATGTGTTGAAGGCATGCAAAACAAAACTTGGACCAGACCATCCAGATACACTGACCATCATGGCTAATTTGGCATCCACATACTGGAATCAGGGAAAGTGGGATAATGCAGAGGAACTGCAGTTGGATGTGTTGAAGGCATGCAAAACAAAACTTGGACCAGACCATCCAGATACACTGACCATCATGGCTAATTTGGCATCCACATACTGGAATCAGGGAAAGTGGGATAATGCAAAAGAACTGCAGTTGGATGTGTTAAAGGCACGCAAAACAAAACTTGGACCAGACCATCCACATACACTGAGCATCATGGCCAATTTGGCATCCACATACAAGAGTCAGGGAAAGTGGGATGATGCAGAGGAACTGCAGTTGGATGTGTTGAAGGCATGCAAAACAAAACTTGGATCAGACCATCCAGATACACTGAGCATCATGGCCAATTTGGCATCCATATACAGGAACCAGGGAAAGTGGGATAATGCAAAAGAACTGCAGTTGGATGTGTTAAAGGCACGCAAAACAAAACTTGGACCAGACCATCCAGATACACTGAGCATCATGGCTAATTTGGCATCCACATACTGGAATCAGGGAAAGTGGGATGATGCAGAGGAACTGCAGTTGGATGTGTTGAAGGCACACAAAACAAAACTTGGACCAGACCATCCAGATACACTGACCATCATGGCCAATTTGGCATCCACATACTGGAGTCAGGGAAAGTGGGGTGATGCAGAGGTACTGCAGTTGGATGTGTTGAAGGCACGCAAAACAAAACTTGGACCAGACCATCCAGATACACTGAGCATCATGGCCAATTTGGCATCCACATACTGGAATCAGGGAAAGTGGGATGATGCAGAGGAACTGCAGTTGGATGTGTTGAAGGCATGCAAAACAAAACTTGGACTAGACCATCCACATACACTGACCATCATGGCCAATTTGGCATCCACATACTGGAGTCAAGGAAAATGGGATGATGCAGAGGAACTGCAGTTGGATGTGTTGAAGGCACGCAAAACACAACTTGGACCAGACCATCCACATACACTGACCATCATGGCCAATTTGGCACTCACATACTGGGAACAGGGAAAGTTGTGTGAGGCTGAGTCTTTGCTCTCTCTCACTGTCAAATCAATGCACCAAGTTATGACATTTTCACATCCAACTACAATACACTACATGCAACACTTGCAGACTCTCCACAAAATCCAGACAGAATAGCAGTCAAGGAAAGGATGGGATAACATACCAACTGATGTCATTTATAGCACTAATTCTTCTTGGTTCTTCAAGTTGAATGACATATCAAAGACCAAGCAGAGATTTGGTGAAGGGGTGAGAAAAATGTGGAGGAACCAGTAAGCAACAAAACTGTAGCAATGTTTTGCAATCTTGGAGTGATTGGGGCCTAGTCCAACATGTAAAATAGGAACGAATAAAAGAAAATATAGATAAGATAGCCCTACTTCTTAGCTGTAATTTGGCTTTACATTGAACTTGTTTGGATATGTTGATGCTGAGATATAAATTGCTTTCTAAGCAGATGTCATTGCTACAGTTTTGTTGCCAATGTTTTTAAATCAAATATTGGCACATTCTAGTACTTTGTATACCCCCCCTTTGCCTCTATCACTGCCCGAACCCTCCTAGGCATACTTTTAATGAAATCCTGGCACACCTTTGGCTCAATCTTGTTCCACTCTGCCTCAACCCTCTCCCACAACTCTATGATTCCAGATGGGGGTGTTGCATAGTCTGCCAGTCTCCTCTTGATGTGTGTCCAGAGTTGTTCAATAGGATTGAGGTCTGGAGACTGGGCTGGCTACAAGATCGAATGTATCCTTTCTCGAGTTGTTCCTTGATCCATTCGTCGAGAGTTGACTGTTCCTTCAGTGATAGTGGGTATATTTTGCTGACTTTCAGTGTGAATCCTGTTTTGAGTTTGATGGCATGATCCCATGGGCGAGAAGATCGGAAGCACTCTGACACTTTCTTTTCAAAGGTGGTCTGCCAGGGTGTGTATTCAGAGGGTAAAACGGTGGGTGCTTCATCTTGTTTTGCTTGGTGTTCAAGCACCTGTGATGCTGATGTTTTTGCCCTAATCCAATATTCATCCTCTCCCCATTGTCATGTGTCTAATGCTATGCACCAAATGGGTTTAGTGTTTTCTAGATCATCATCCATTTGGAGGGTTTTCTTTCACCAATCAATGGTTGGATTATGTTGTTCTAACCAAGGTATTCTGAAGATTATTGCCTGATCTCCTAGGTTGGTGATCCATAACCAGTTGTTGTATACCTTCCCTTTGATAGAGTAGGTAAAGCAAGTGCGATGAGTGATTAATTTGTTTTGATTAATTGTTCCGTCAGCATTTTTGACTCTGATTGGTTGTTTCAAGAGTTCTTTTGGTAGATCTTTTGATATTCGTTTGTCAATGAAGTTTCCTTCTGCTCCACAATCGATGAGCGCAGATATTTCAGCACGTAATGGAAATTTGTTTGTTATTATTGGAATTTACAATTACAGAGTTGAGTGCTAACTGTTCAATGGTACTGGAGGCATCAACCGCTTTCTGGCATCTCCTTCGTAAAAACCCTCGGATTCAAGTTCCTGGAGGGTAGTTTCATGTTCTTCATCAGGAAGTTCTTTCAACAGTGCCCTGATGTGTTGGGCAGTTGATTCATTTGAGGTCGTTTCCTCTACTGCTCTGATTGTGTGATTCTGTGGGGAGGAGGACTTGTAGTATGACATTTGGGTGTTCCCCTTGTTTGGGCAGTCCCTGGATATGTGTCCCTGTGTTCCACATCTGAAACACTTGCTGGTTTTTCGGTATTCCTCCTTTTGGGCATCTGAAAGGCGTCCTGTGCTCACAGCATTGATTCCTTTTGATCCAGGTACAGAGGGCCTCTGGTTTCGGTTAAATTTGAAACATCCTTTTGTATCTCCTGATCCAGAAGATTGGTTCATCAGTTTCAGGGTTTCCCAAGCATTGTGTAGGTGCTCCGCAGCATCATAGGCTTTTTCCATATTGTCGACTGCAGGATTTTCGATGATCTTTGCTGCGACTGATGCAGGGAGTCCTTTACAAAAATAGATGCGCTGTGCCATGAATCCTGTAATTCCAGTGGAGTGTATGAGTGATCAAAATTTCTGAATGTAGGCAGGGATGTCGATGTCTCCGCCCACTTTGACTTTATCTAGATCATTCAGGGTCCTTGCTGTGCTGTCAGATTCTCCCCAGTTGCTCAAGAATCGTCTCCTGAAGCTATGGTAGTTATCCCAAGAGAGTGCATATGCACTTTCTGCAGTTTTTCCTTTGGCCACTTCTGCTGCCTCTAGTTCTCCTCAAAGATTGGTCTTCCAATCATCTAGTTCTTCCCCTAAATGAAGGAGAACATACTTGATTCGCTTTTTCAATGTTTCAAAGCGTTCTTCATCAAGATCAAATATGTCATCAAATGTATTGATGAAGTGTTTTGCCTTAGAGCGCTGTCCTTTGAATTCCTTAATGGAGATTCCCCCTTATTCCTTTCGTAGACGTTTCCTTGTCGTTTGACATTTCATTTTCTGGTTCCGGTTTCGGTTCTGGTGTTTTGGGTTTCAATTCCTGTGTGTTACGGACAATGCCCTTGTTGTTGTTTGTTCTAAGTCGACAGTGACAAGCAGAGTCTTGGTCCACTCCCCAGCCACTGGACAAAGGTTTAGATGCTAAGTCAAATGATGACAAAGGCCTTTAGAGAACGATGAGAGAAGTGAGCACTGAAGTCAATCGTTGTTGAGAGCAAAACTCGTCTAAGTTGGAGCTAGAGTTACTCTATGGTACATGGGGTTTATATACTGTTAGGGAACAAAGGAAACTGTAAAGGGAACGAGGCAATGACTACCTAAGAAAGGAAATGTGAAGGTAGTTATAAAAGGAGATAACGTCCAGGTTGTACACTGTGCAGTATAAGGGGAAATGATGGAAATGAAACAGTCCGCTGAGACAAGAGACTGAAACAAAGAGGAAACTGTAACATTACCCCCTTTGTATGCAAGAAGTCGCCAACTTCTACCATGCCATTGTCCATGCGTGATCCTGCTGTGACTCGAGCCAAGTGACAACATTGCCTAAGTCAGCTGCTGCTGTCTCTGCTCGCCATTGAAGGCTACAGACTGCCAGTTGTAACTGTTTCGCTTGAGCTAATGCTGAATCCCTTTCCTTGAGGTTAAGGGAATGAGGGTCCGTGGTGATGGTGAGACCAGTGACAAAGTCTAGCGGTTCTGCAAACTGGGCATAGAGGACGAGGATTTCGGCGAGGCGATCGCTGACATTTTGGAGCATTGCATTTCGAGGGTGGACGACAATGGGCGGTGTAGTGGTGGTGGCAGGTTCGATGAGCGCTGCAGGATGTTCGTGCAGCTCTGGAAGGTCGGCAAAATCAAAGTCATTGATGGTGACAGTGGTCTCAACGAAGACCTCGAGGGGGAAGTCATGGGCGGCGGTGATGAAGGGCGAGAGGAGGTTAATGGGTTCAATATAGTAGTGGCCACATGCGGTGACCAACAGGGCGAAGGTGAAGGCGGTGGCATAGGCGATGATGGTGATGGGAGACATTTCTTTTGGATGTATAAGATAGGGGAAATCGTTCGTGTTATTGGGAGGCCTTTTATTCTTCATTGAACAGCTTGTCCTCCCAATCAATTGTCCGGAGTTCTCCATCTGCAGATCGGTAAGAGAATGTGGGTGCTCTGATGCTGGGAACATATTCAAGTTCTCCATCAGATCCTTCTGATTCGCTCAACTCGTTCGTGGTAACAGTAGAGATTTCATTCTCATGGTCAACGTTTGTTTCAGGGGCAAGGTCCTGTGGTGTTAAGCTTTCAGGTGAATTAGGTATGGTAGGTCTGTCCGTGCTGTCAAACATATCCAGGAAATCAAGACTCTCTAGCGCTCTGCTGAGGCTTGGTATAGTATCAGGGAATTGTTGAATGATAGCCCATCTGTGGAGTTCTATCGCTCTGTTTGCGCGATGCAGCCGTTGAATTAAATCAAATGCTTCTGGGTTTTCTCGACGAAGGGCTGCCTCAGTGTACACATTGTGTGTATGGTTCAGGGGTCTGTTAGGTGATGGAAGATAAGGGGACATTGCGTCAGGATAATTTGGTAATTCTTCAGGATCAAACGTGAGATCCTCATATTTCAGGAGATAATGTAGGCGAGCATTAAACAGGATTTCAACATGTCCTTGTGGGTGTACAGAGTGTTCGGCGGTGAGTCTAGGAGTTTTATATTTAATTAATCGAGTTGCCTGGGTTCGGATAAAGTTGATTGATTGAACTGATTCTAAGGGAGTGGCTGGTTGGTGGTGAATGGGAAACATGATTAATCGTCCTTTGAAGCTCTCATATGGTTTCGGAGAATATCGTCCTATGGTGGAACAGTGTTTCTTTGTGTATCGGATGTTTTGTTTGAGAATTTGGCGGTTACGATAACGAGACATGGGGTTTTACAATTGTCTTCTGAGTTTATATGCTTGTAAGACGTCCGCAGCATTGCTTAGGTTGCTCTCAGGTTCCCAGGAGTTGTCATTCAGGCTGTATCCCTTCCATTTAACCAAATACTGGCATCCTGCTCCGCGTTTTCGATGTGTGAGAATCACTTCCACTTCAAACTCTTCTTGTCCATTTACGAGATCAGGGGGAGGAGTTGTGTAATTTGGTCCATGCGTTTCAGTTTCCCTGTATGGCATAAGGAGTGATGTGTGAAAGACTGGGTGAATGCACCATTGTTTCGGTAGTTTGAGTTTATACGTTACTGGTCCTAGCACTTGTTCAACTATGAAGGGTCCTTCTCGTTTAGGCGCTAGTTTCCTAGACTGATATGGTATGTTGAGATTTCTATTTTCGAGCCATACTTTGTCTCCTTGTACAAATTTGATTGCCTTGTCCCTGACTCATTGTGCAACCATCTGTCTTGCTAGCTCATGTGCTGCTAGCGCTTCTTCCCTAGCTTTTCTCAATAGCTGNGCGCAAGGGGGCGTGCCAAGCAGGTATTCAGAGGTAAACTATGGGCGCTGGGGGCGCTGGTTGCTTGGTGTGGTCCAGGCCTGGGATCCGAGAGGGGGTGAGAGACGTCGGAGCCGCAAGAGGTGGGCGTCGCCCCAATTGTCGGTTGTCTATGCCATCACCAAATAGGTTTGGTGGCGTCAGATCATCATCCCGGTAAGGAAGTTTGCGGATCCATCACCATCAATGTTGATAGGGCGGTGATGGTGTATACCTAAAAACGCGTGGTACAGTGAAACGCAAAAACATGACAAAAGAAAAGAAAAAAAAAACATTTAATTGCAAAAAAAACAGAAAAAACGGTGAAAAATTCGCCAAAAAATAGAATTGGGTGAGGCATAACCGAAGTGTGGGGGTTGGGGTAAACGTGCTGCCCGGTCGTAGAGAAAAAATGAATTGAGAAACAAGCAGTGTCGATGAGTAAGTAAAATTCCATGGGTCTGATTGATGTGGTGGTCGTCGGCAATGCTTGACCCTAGTAAAAAATGGTTGTGTTAAGAGTTCTTATTAAGAGGAGATCCTGTCGTAAATGGGACGATATCAATAACACGGGAAGTTTCCTCTTGCTCCACGGATCGATGAAGCCAGAGATGTCAGCGGGTTTAGGGGTCAGGGGTGCACAGTAATAGGGAAATTCGAAAAAATAAGGTTGATTACTATATTGGAAAATTTAGCAATTACAAAGGGCGGGAGGGGGGTGCGTGAACCGGGATGGTCGAATGTTAATGGGAAAGCGTCAACCGCTGGCCTGGCGCTCCGGCCTTAAGAAACCCTCGGGGGGGGGAAAAAAAAGGGGGAAAAAGGGGACGATCGAGTCCTGGGAGAGTTTGGGGTTGCGGCATTGGAACTTCCTCGGGGAGATTCAATAATGTCAATGAGTGCAAGGCACACTAGGGGTTAAGGTGGGCAGCAGATGTGGGTTCGAGAGTCAGGTCGGCGAGGGGCTCGGGTTGGAGCGAGGCGGGGGGAGGAGGGACGGGGTAGGATGTGGTTGTGGTCGAGGCCGGGCCCGGGGGTTGGCAGGCCCCGGGGAGAGGGGGGCCCGGGGGTGCCACAGTGTGAAAGCGAGAAAAGTGTGGGCGCGGGTGGTGTGGGAGGAGGTGAACCGCGGGGGGGCAGTCAGAAGAAAGATGTCCCTGGGCGGTAGACAGTCATTAAGCCCACGTGGGATCCAGAAAGTGCGGAAGCTTGCGTGGGTGAAAGGAAAAGGCGGAGTAAAGGGGAAACGCCCCTAAGGGGGGGCTCCTGTGACAGAGGAGCGGGGGTGTAAAAGGGGAAAAAACAACTATCAATGGATACATCCCAGGCAGTCAGACAGAAGCGTAGATGCAGCGGGGTAAGCGAGTTGCCATGCATGACAAAAAGACGGCAGAGGAGGAAGTGCGAGGACGGGGCGGCTACGGAGAGCAGGGGAAAAAAAGAGCCTTTACAAGAAGAGGGTATGATGGCGCCATGAATCCGTAAAGTCAAACGAGTAGAGTGGATGAGGCAGGTCGGAAGTTGGGGAATGGGAGGGAAAAAACAGGGAGGGAGTCGATGTCTCCGCCCACGGGGAACTGGAGCGAGAGCAGTGAGGGTCCTTGCGGGGCAAGCTAAAAATCAGGACGCGGGCCCCAGTGCGCGTCAAGGGAGATCTGTATGGGGTGCTTAAGGCGTGGGGGGGTATTATCCCATGGGAAAGGGGGAGTGAGGTGCTTGTCGACGGCTGAAGGTTCCGTTAAGAAGGATTAAGGGACTATCTGCTGCTTCCAATGGGGCTCCTCGAAGACTTGGCCGAGACCAATCGGCGTATTGCGTCCCCGAGGGGAAAGGAGGGGGACAGAGGGGAAAGTCGTTGTTGTGCGACATTTCAAAGCGCCAACGTCGATGAACTAGATCGAATACAGCATCAAAATGTTGTTTGATGAAATGTGGCACCTAGAGCAGCTGTCCTGGGAAGGTGGGTTCACTTAAGGTGGTAGAGTCCCGTTACCGCGTTAATAGAAAGAGATGAATCCCTTGGAGTGCTTACAAAGGTCTTAGGAAGGCCAGTTGGTGTTCCCTGTTTCGGAATCTGGTGTAGGTTCTGGTTTCCGGTTCCTGTTGTGGGTTTCAGGTTCGATTTTCGGTTCGTTTGCCTTGTTTGGTTCTACCGTTGTCTTCCGGGTTGGTTGATTCCGTCCCGGCAAGGCTGAGGGATCGTATCTCGATCTGTTGTTGGTCTCTGTGTGTATGTATCCACCTGGTGATATGTCTCGGCTCAGGCAATGCTAGTGGAAGGGAGTAAATCCTTTAGCTCTTTGTTAACATAACAGAACTAGGGCCCACCAATAAGTTCGGAAGTTTGTGTGTTTGGAGGTCATTAAACAGTGTGAATCGTAAAAAAGACACTCGTCGTGTTCTACATTGTACGCGGGGAAGTGAATCCAAACATTCTCCGGGTACATATTTGTCATTGGTGGGTTTTCCTTGCCTGTACTAAAAACCCCGGATCGAAGAGTTCCTCTGGGACCAAAGGTAAGGAAAAATTCTTAATCTCTTTGTTCCTGAAACGGCAAAAAAAAAAAAAAAAAAAACAACCCGCGAAGAAAAAAAAAAACACCCCCCTAGGTTGTCCCGGTTTTGTGTGGGGGGGGGTTTTGGGGGGGGGGGGGGGTGTCGGAGAAGAAGTAACTTCTCTTCGATTAAGGGGGGTAGTACTTCTGGTCAAATGAAGCGAACAAGTTGTTGTTGGGGGGTACTGATCTGGGAGTTCCTGTATCAATGGTGGGGGTAGCGGGCTAGTGACGATGCACTGAGCGGTGCCCCCCCCCTTGAGTAAGGGGGGGAAGGGGCCACTATTAGTTACGGAACGAATGCCCTCGGGTCATGGTGCGAAAATTCTAAAGTCAACAGTAGAACAAGCAGAGTCTGGCGGGTCGGCGCTACATCCGCACATGGAAAAAAAAAGGGCAAAAACACCCAAACCGCCCGCTGAAAACAAGGTGCGTGAGAACGGCTAAAAAAGGGTCAGGGATGTTAGTGGAGCAAAAAAGGGTCTTTGGAGACATGAAAGCAAGAAAGAGCGGGATGAAGTAACAATAAACGTTTTTTAAGAAGCGAAACGTCGTAGGGGAAGGGGAACGAGAAGTGTACGCTAAAAACAGTACAACTAGGTGTGTTTATAATAAACGGTAAAAGAGGGAACAAGGGGAGAGGGGGCGGATATAAGGGGGGAAAGGGCATGAAACAATAGCACACTGAAAAAAGTTAAGATGAAGGGGGCTATGAAAGGGATGCGTCCATAAAAAAAGCTGTGTAACAGTTCGGGACAGATCAAAGGGGAAGTGATGGTGGTGAGGGTAAACAGTCCGCGGGTGATGACAGGATTCACAGAACGAAAGAAAAAAATAAATAAACTTAATAAAAACAACGTAGCCAGGCATGGCAACATGTACTCATGGATCGCCAATCCCATAGTAGTCCGCTGCAAATGCACTAAAAAAATACATTTTTATTCGATCAGATCAAACCGGAACCAATGATTACTCCTCAACAAAGAAGCACAATGTCCATGATGCTCTCGGAATTTGACTGAAAATCAACATGTACAAAAAGGATGAAGGAAGCAGGCCGGAAGGGATGTTGTAGAGGTCAAGATGCTCTAGCCGGCAAATAGAAACATGATCACAATGAAAGGTGAAACAAAGCACTGCGGCAGCAACGTAGGATAGAATGTACACCGGCTATATGAAGTGACAGAAACAAACAATAAAAAATTTAAATGGTGGCACACAACTCAAAATGGCTAAAAAACGATTGGCCCGTGAAATTAGAATAAGACATGCGAAGACACAAAAACAGAAAAGATCACTTGGAAAGAAAATGCTGATAAAAATGGGGACGCACAAGCAGTGAGGAATAAACATCAAAAAAAACTCAATGTGCTCCAGCTGATTAAATCCAAACTCCGGGATGGCATTGTTGATGGAATCAATAAAAATTAAAAAAAATGATATGTGGTGAATAGAGAACAAAGAAAAAAGGGAAAAAGACATCGCCGTGATAACATGGAAGCAACTCAGGACGGACAGGGAGTGGGTCAAAAACGTGTCCCGTGAAATCGCTCACGGGGGCGCAGGGTGCGAAACCACGGGGATGTTAAAACCCGTGTAACTTTGTACGACAAAAGTACTAAGTAGGCGGGGCAGGAAGGGTGTAGATAAAGCAGGTAGGAAGGGAATTAAACAGGTTGCACGCACAAAACTATGCGGCAACAAGGAAAAAATGAAAGGGGGAAAGACTGCATGAAAAAAAAACAAACAACTAACTGGCAATCGATCTGACCATATGTGGAAAAATACCAAATTTACTCGCCCTGAGGTCGGCAGGGGCAGATTGGCACAACACTGGGTTTCAAATCACAAGTTCTACTGCAGGACGAAATAGTGACAAACCAGATATAAAAAGACTGAAGAAGTCATGGAAAAAGGGACCAAGGGGGAAAAAAGGAAAATAGAGGAGTGGTGGGTCTAGAAACGAAGGGGTAAATTCTACTCCTAAATACAAGAACAAACAAATAAAACAAAAGGCATATAGTAACAGCCGACCTTGAATAAACTTAAATCGCAGAAAATAGGCAAAAATGCTTTGGACTCAAACACACATGAAAAAGAGGGGTTAACGTAGAACTCCAGATCGAGGAAACCAAACAAGTTTTAAAAACGTCTAAAGGGCTCCAAAGGAAATTAGAGACATAATAGGAAAAAAAAAAGTGAAAAGAGGGAAAACACAAAGAAGAGCAAACAAAGCCAGAAAAAGCAGCCGCAAGAAAAACTACAGTGAACGGAAAAGGAAAAAAAGAAAAAAAAATAAATCAAAAAAAGAAAAATAGAAAGTTGTAAACCTCCAAAAAAAAATATAATTCGTCACAAAAGGGGGAAGCCCCACCGAAAAAAAAAAAGGTAGACGACAAAAAAAACTCCCATAAACAAAGCCGAAACAAAAAAAATTTGCTCTACATAAAACCAACGACCAAAATTACCATCAGTAAAGGCAACCCCCTATAAAATCAACGCAGGATGGACAAACCCGGTAATGTGTGCTAACCAACTGCGAACAGAAAAGGACAACACCTGCCACCAAAAGGGAAAAAAAAAAGAGAAGAAAAAACGGCCCAGCTATAGCGAAAGCTAGGGGAGAAGGGGCGCTAGCAGCGGCCAATAGAACAGCAAGACAGATGGTGGCATGAGAGTCAGGGACTAAGCAATCGAGAGTTTGTGCAAAGGGGGACGAAAGAAAGGTATGGCGAATAATGAAACTAGGGAAACCGGTGCAATAAACACCAGTAAATACAATCATAGGAAACCTAAGCACCGTAAAACTGAAGGGACCCGTATATTAGGTTGAACAAGTCCCGGGAACCAGGTAACGTATAAGCGGACGCCGAACATGAGGCACATTCATGGGAAAGAGACCGAGTTTTTTGCGAAAACACATGGCCCAATCCTGGTATGCCGAATAGAGTGAACGTATACAAACACAAAAAAACTGAGGCACAAACGACCTGCTCCACCGCCGGATATCGTAAATGGACAAGAAGAGTATTGGGTGTGAAGCAATTCTCAGCGAAAAGGGGGGGGGGAGGCATGGTGAAAAAAGGAACGCGGAAAGCAAAAGATATCACAAATATTTTGGTGAAAATGGAAGGAGAAAACGGCCATTAATGTCAACGTCCGTGGGTGAAATCACCGAACTAGCGCAATCTAAGGGGTAATGTGCGGGGGGTGTGAAGACGTGAAAGTAACGGTAGAGCTAGGAACTGGGGGCAAGCAAAACTTATAAAAAAACAACCCCAGGTATCAATTTGCAACTGCACAACCGCATTCAAAACAAAGGGGGGATTTGTTTTATACAAGGAAAAATAGCTGTCTGCTGCAAGCGCAGAAGTACAGGATACCTCCTCCAAAACCAAATTTAATAAAGCTTCAAAGGGACGAAATCGATGCAACGTTCCCGGCATTCCTCAGGACCATGTGCCAATAGACGCCTTAGAAACCACCGGGACTAGTGTCAACTTCAGGAACAAACCGACTAGCAAACCTGAGATTAATATGCTGACAAGAGGCTACCCAGACGATTCTAACGGACATGTGACACACCCACAAGGACATGTTGAAATCCCATTCAATGCCCGATTACACTACCTTCCGAAATATATGGACCTTACATTTGATCTGGAAGAACTACTGTATTACCCAGACGCAATGTCACCCTACCTCCTGTCACCTAACAGACCTTTAAACCATACCAACGATGTATATACTAAGGTGACCCTCTGTCGAGAAGACCCTGCATTATTTGATTTTGCAGAACAGCTAGGAAATGCCAGCAAAGAGATGGAAATTTACAGATGGGTTGCTCCCCTCTGACTCCCAGATGCAATCTCAAACCTCAACAGGGCACTCGAGAGCCTTGAGTTCCCTGATGCATTCGACAGCACAGGCGGACCCACTATACCCAATTCACCCGAAAGCATTGCACCACAGGACCTTATCCCTGAAACAAATACAGACCTTGAGAACAAAGTTTCCACCACTACCAGGGACGAGCTGAGCAAATCAGAAGAATCTGATGAGGAACTCAAATATGTTCCCAGCATCAGAGCATCCACATTTACTTACCAGTCCACAGATGGAGAACTCCGAACAGTCAATTGGGATGACAAAGTGTTTGATTGAATATAAAAGCATCCCAACAACAACGAGTCCTTCAACCTTATACATTTGCACCATGTCCTTCTTTGTTGCTGTCACCTACATTGCTGCCCTCCTCTTCGCTTTATTGGTCACCACCTGTGGCCACTGTTATGTTGACACCACTGCCATCACCTCCTTTGCTGCCTCTGCCCATGACCTCCTGCTCGAGGTCTTTGTTTCCACCACCGTCACCATTGACGACTTTGATTTTGCCAACCTCCCTGCTCTCCACGAGCACCCTGAAGAACTTGCTGCTGCCCCCGTCTCTCCCACGCATATCCCCATTGTCCAAACCCGCAACACTATGCTGGACAATGTCAGCAAAAACCTTGCCACCCTCGTCACCTATTTTAACATGTTCTCGCTATGCTTGCTCAAGCAAAGCAGTTACAGCGAGCTATCCAAACTGTACAATGGCGGATGGAGATGGCAGAAAAGGACGTCAAAAATGTCATTGAATGGTTAGAGTCTAGGCAAGATCACGGTTGGACGAATTCTTGGTAGAAGTTGGTGACTTCTCACATACAAAGGGGGTAATGTTACAGTTTCTTCTTCGTTTCGTCGTTCTGTTTCAGCGGACTGTTTCATATCTATCATTTCTCCCTAACTGCGCACTGTATAACCTGGACACTATCTCCTTTTGTAGCTACCTTCACATTTCCTTTCTTAGGTAGTTATTGTTTCATTCCCTTTATAGTTTCGTTTGTTCTCTAATTGTATATAAACCCCATGTACTGTAGAGTAACTCGAGTTCCAACTCAGACAAGTTTTGCTCTCAACATTGCTTGACCTCAATGCTCTCTTTCTTTGTTGCTCTTCAGACCTTTGTCATCATTTGACTTAGCATCTAGACTCTTTGTCCAGTGGCTGGGAGCGGGCTGAGACTCTGCTTGTTGCTGTTGACTTAGAACAAACCACAACGAGGGCATCGTCCATAACACAGACGACAACAGGAGGTGTGGTGGTGGCGATGGGTTCGATGAGCTCCACAGGATGTTTGTGTAGCTCGGGGAGATTGGTGAAATTGAAATCGTCCAAGGTAGTGGTGGTGGTGACAAAAATTTCGATTGGGAGGTTGTGGGCAGTGGCAGCAAAGAGGGGGGAACCGACAGTAACAGTATCAACATAATAATGGCCACAGGCAGTGACCAAGAGCGCAAAAAAGAAAGTGACAAAGTAGGTGATGGTGACGATGGGAGACATTTGAGCGTATAGATTTGGGAACTGTTCACACCACTAGGAGTGCTTTTATTCTTCATTGAACACTTTGTCATCCCAATTGATTGTTCGGAGTTCTCCATCCGTGGATTGGTAGGTAAATGTGGACACTCTGATGCTGGGAACATATTCCAGTTCTTCCTCAGATTTCTGATCTAATTAGCTTGTCCCTGGTAGTGGTAGCAACTTTGTTCTCATGATCTGTGCCTGGTTCAGGGATAAGGTCCTGTGGTGCAATGCTTTTGGGCAAATTGGGTATGGTAGGTCCATCTGTGTTGTTGAATGCATCCAAGAATTCAAGGCTCTCAAGTGCTCTGTTGAGATTTGAGATCGTGTCTGGGAGATGTTGGATGGTGACCCATTTGTAAATTTCTATCTCTTTGCTTGCGTCTGATAGTTGTTTAGCAAAGTCAAAGAGTGCGGGATCTTCTCGGCAAAGGGTGGCCTCAGTGTAAACATTGTGTGTGTGATTCAAGGGTCTGTTGGGCGATGGAAGATAGGGTGACATTGCATCGAGATAATATGGTAATTCTTCTGGATCAAACGTGAGATCCATATATTTTGGGAGATAGTGTAGGTGAGCATTGAATGGGATTTCCACGTGTCCCTTTGGGTGCGCCAAATGTCTGGTAACAAGTCTGGGAGTTCTATACCCAATTAGGAAACGTGATGAGTCAACCCTTGAAACTTTTGTAGAGTTTTGGAGAATATCATCCTCAAGTGGAGCAGTATTTCTTTGTGTATTGAATGTTTTGTTTAAGAGTTTGGCGGTTGCAATATCAAGACATGGAGTTTCATAGCTGTCTTCTGAGTTTATATGCCTGTAACACTTCCGCAGCATTACCTAGATTGCGCTCGGGTTCCCAGGAGTTGTCGTTTGGACTGTATCCTTTTCATTTAACCAAATACTGATATCCTGCTCCGCGTTTTTGATGTGTGAGAATTGCTTCCACCTCAAACTCTTCTTGTCCGTTTATGAGATCAGGGGGAGGAGTCGTGTAGTTTGGTCCATGTGTTTCAGTTTTCCTGTATGGCATAAGGAGTGATGTGTGAAAGACTGGGTGAATGCGCCATTGTTTTGGTAGCTTGAGCCTATACATTACTGGTCCTAGTACTTGCTCAACTATAAAGGGTCCTTCTCATTTAGGCGCTAATTTCCTAGACTGATATGGTATGTTGAGATTTCGGTTTTCAAGCCATACTTTGTCTCCTTGTACAAATTTGATTGCTTTGTCCCTGACTCATTGTGCAACCATCTGTCTTGCTAATTCATGTGCAGCTAGTGTTTCCTCTCTGGCTTTTTGTAATAATTGTAAGTGTTCTTCAGCGGCAGGAGTTGTCATTTTCTGTACAGCAGTCGGTAATGTGACAGGGTCCATTCCATACATGAGCTGAAATGGGGAGGCTTTAACTGAGTCATGGTGTCAATTATTATGAGCAAATTTGGCGATTGGGAGTAGTTGTTTCCATCTATGAGGTTTGTTTGCACAAAATATCCGAAGATATACTTCTAATTCTTGATTAACATGTTCTGTTTCTCCATTGGTCTGCGGATGATAAGCTGTGCTCATTCTGTGATCGATTCCTAATGTCTTTCTAATTTCCTGGAAGACCTTTGCTGAAAACTGTGGTCCTTGATCCGAGATGAGTATATCAGGTAGTCCAAAGCGTTTAAATATTTCGGAGATGTAAAGGTCAGCTGTCCCTAGAGCGTCAATAGTCTTCTTGCAAGGAGTGAGAATTACCCCCTTTGTAAGACCATGGTCCACCATGACCAGAATTGAGTCATATTCATCTGCAATGGGTAGGTCTGTGATGAAATCCAGTGTAACTTGTTGAAATGGGCAAGTTGCTCTAGATCCAATAGGTAGGAGAGCCGGGGTATTAGGATGAGTATTTACTTTCATCTGCTGGCAGGTGGTGCAACCTGTAATCCGTTCCTTGACATGCTTATACATTCCTGGCCACCAATAATCACATTGTAGGAGTTCAAGAGTTTTTATACGTCCTGGGTGTTGTCATGACTTGTATCGAACACTCCAATTCTAAGTCATTTATATTCAATTTTCCTTTGTATTTTTCATAGTTGGTAGCCAAACACTTAGCTAAGTCGGCGTCTATCTTATCTAGTCAGCGCTAAGATTAGATTAGATTAGATTAGATTAGATTACGGACTACCGGACCGATGACTCATATCTGATGACTAATCCACAGTCAATGCACAGTCATGGCTATGCAGTCTGGCTCACATAGGATTATTGTTAGTGTAGGGTTCTACAGCCTTTAGGGTTGTAGGGGTTAGTGCACAGACCATCCTGTAATGTATATAAACTGTGCAAGTAACACCCAGAGTCCTCAGTCGAGTTCTCTCAGGTTTCTTCCTTACCCTCCTCCTCTCTTCTCTAAGTCTTCTGTTGGGGTCCTAAGCTGTCACGGCAAGGGTAATCCTGATAGGTGTCCTGCGGTAAGCAATTCATGAACTGTTTTGACAATCTGTGTCCTGAGCATTCCATCATCCAGAATGTATGCTCTGTCAATATATTGAATGATTCCATCAACGAATGCCCAGTCCTGGAGCTTTGATTTAATTGGTGGAGCACATTGAGTTTCAATTACTTCAATGATTGTGTGTCCAAAGCTATCAAGAATTGTAGCATCTCTAATCCTCTGAGCTAGGTCTGTAGCTATAAGATGAATGAACTTGTTGTCTGGTAACATGGTCACATCATCTGGGGTATCGTCATCTTTCATGTGATCAGGTCAGCGGGATAGAGCATCTGCTTCAAACATTTTGGTGCCAGGTACATGTTCAATTTTCAGGTCAAATTCTGAGAGCATCATGGACCATTGTGCTTGTTGAGGAGTTAACCGTTGGGGTGACCGATAGAATAAAAGATTTTTATGATCACAGTGGACCACTATGGGATGTGGTGATCCATGGAGTAAATGTCGCCATGCCTGCAGTCCCTTAATGATTGCAAGTAATTCTTGATCATAAATCTGGTAATTCTGTTCTGTGAGTGTTACGGACGATGCCCTCGTCGTGGTTTGTTCTAAGTCAACAGTGACAAGCAGAGTCTCAGTCTGCTCCCAGCCACTGGACAAAGGTCTAGACGCTAAGTCAAACGATGACAAAGGTCTTAGAGAACAATGAGAGAGAAGAGCGCTGAAGTTGATCGTTGTTGAGAGCAAAACTCATCTAAGTTGGAACTGGAGTTACTCTACAGTACATGGGGTTTATATATGGTTAGAGAACAAAGGGAACTATAAGAGGAATGAAACGATAACTACCTAAGAAAGGAAATGTGAAGGTAGCTACAAAAGGAGATAGTGTCCAAGCTGTACAATGCGCAGTTAAGGGAAAATGATGGATATAAAACAGTCCGCTGATACGCCTGGGACGCGCCAGTACCTGCACTAGCCCAATTCAGCCCTACACGAAGCCATCCAAACCTAGTCGAAGCATCCCGCCCACGGTCGAAGTCCATAGTGCCAGCAGACCCCAGCGAAGGAAGGTCGAAGCCCTTGAGACTAGAAGGGGTCTTTGAGCCGGTCTCCTCGGTCTTAGCAGATACCTGAAACCTCTCTCAACCCCTAGACAGTCTCCATTCCGCGCTACCCGGCTACATCACGACGACCTCAGTTCAGTCACTAGGGCCCCACCAGATTGCAAATTTGGCGAAAATGGGTGCCTAGTGCCTCGCCCGACATAAGGACAAGGCACCCACCCTCTCATGGCCCCAGAGATGCTCACAACCAACCAGCCAAAGCATACATGACTCGACCAAGGATGAACGGAACCCCCTCGACCATACAGTCATTGACACTGATCGAACGACTCTCAGTGCCAGCTCATTCGTCGCTCATGGCAAGGATATCCGATCGCACCGAACCTCCAACAGTAGATCTGGACTCTTCCATGGTAGACGTCCCTCCGAGCCCAGTCGAACCGCCAACGCATGACAACTTCGTCTCGCTTACCCCAGGAGCAGCCTTCTTGCGGCTACCAGCGTCCGAGCGCGCCGGTATATCCATCCTAGACTCGATAGGAATGCAATTTGGAAACTCGAGGACGGTGACAGAGGAGAGGCGAACCATGTTGACATGTCAGATCAGTGCTCGAGGAGGCTTAGAACCTATGTTTCACGACCCGGACGAGGCATCTGCCCTGCGTGCGCCAAGGGACCCATACAGTCAAAGCCAGTTCCACCTTGAATTAATCAACAGCTCCATTCGATTAGAAGAGCTCGCCTCTGCAGGGAGCGCCACATTTGTTGTCGGTCAGGTTGTGTGGAGGATCATCACAGTCGCGGTGCAGGAAGGCTACCGAAAGGAGATAGAACCCAGAGGACCACTAATCATTGTCGGATGAACCCTCAGACGATATGCAGTCATCAATCGAGAAGGCATGCTGCATTCGAGGCTCATTCCAGCGCACCAGTTGATGCCATATTATTCGACTTGGCACGTAGCACGACTCCCAGCGGACTTGACACACCATCCCCAGCTCGAGGACCTGCTCTGTCACGAGTACGAGGCCTAGAAACCACGAAGGCATTGCAATGTGGGTGGTGCATCGCTATCCAGTCACAAGCAACTTTGACCGAGATACCCAAAGATCCATGGAGCGCTTGTTGGGAGTTGCGAACGTCAGCAATGTTGGTGGAGAAGTATTCCCGGTCGGTGCCTGGTGCACATGCGCGTTTCCGTTGTCATGGACCTGTTCCCATCGTTGTGCTTCAATTGTGGTTCGAGAAGATGGTGGTCAAGTGGACCTTACAAAATTACAGATATTGGACTGAGTTTTGAGTTTCCCCCATATGACATATTGATAGATATATAAGCCTGTGCATGTCTTAGTCGAAAAGAAGAGAAGAAGCCTTGACCTTGCTTCCCTCCCCTCTGAGTCTTGCTGCGAGTTTGGCCGCCTCTGAGTTTTGTTTCGGTCCCTGGTATTGTCCTTGACCCAGCCTGCGCTCGCCTTGCGTCCTCCCTTGCCTCAAGATTCTGCTTTGTCTTTGCCTTGTCTTCCTCATCAGCCACAATCATTCTCCTTGCCACACTCGATAACGTTCGATCACCTTCAACCCCACCCTGTCACCTCGAGATCACCAACCCTGACCAGCACTCACTTCGTTTACAACATCCCCAACACCTTTCAGATTCGAAACAGTCGGCCAAGTCTGAGAACCTCCTAGGACTCACCCCCAGCTGTTCGAGACATGCGTTTCTCCCTTCCCCCTGCCTCGACCCTGCTTCGAACAACACTTCAGTCCTTCACTGAAGGTGTGCTCGTGCACAGAGAGGTTTGGTTTTGGGTTTTGCCCGTCGTATAGCACATCACCGCTGAGACAGGAGAGTGAAATGAAAGGGAAACTGTAACAGTGAGCGTCAGGGCATGGGAAATGAATCTGCATGGATGGAGCATTCCGGTTGTATCCACTTGTTTAAGTACTGCTCCAGTAGCTTTGTTTGAGGCATCTGTCTGGAGAATAAATGGTCAGGTGGGGTCTGGCATGCGTAAAACAGGCATGGAGGAGAACTTGTTCTTAAGCTCCTCAAACGCTGTTTGACAAGTGGTCTTCCAATCAAAAAGTAAACCTTTCTTTGTTAGATCTGTCAATGGTTTTGCAATGGTGGCAAAGTTGCCAATAAATCTCCAATAGAAGTTTCCAAATCCCAGGAAAGATCTGACTTGCTTAACCATTGTTGGTGTTGGCCAATCACGAATTCCTGCAAGTTTAACAGGATCCATTTGAATGTGTCCAGGTGTGATGATCATGCCAAGAATTTCGACTTCTTGAACACAAAATTTGCATTTCTCAAGTTTCAAGAACAGATCGTTTTCCTGTAAATGCTTCAAGACATGTTCTGTTCGTTCCTTCATTTCTTCTTTCGTTTTTGCACAGATCAAGATGTCATCCATATAAATGATGAGCCATCCTTCGTTGATCATATCTTGGAAATACTCATTCATCATTGTTTGGAATGTTGACAGAGAGTTGCAGAGACCAAAGAACATGACTCTTGGTTCATATAATCCTTGATTGGTTATGAATGCTGCTTTCCATTTGTCACCTTCTTTGATTTGGACATTGTTGTATCCCCAGTGCAGATCAAGTTTGGTGAAGTAGTTTGCACCTTCTAACTTCGTCATTAAATCAGAAACCAAGGGTAGTGGGTAGGCATTCTTAATTGTCCACTTGTTCAGATATCAGTAATCCTGGCAAGGTCAAAGTGTGCTGCTTTCCTTTTTAGAGACGAAGAAAAATGGCGATGCCTGTGGTGATTTAGATGGTCGAATGTATCCTTTATCAAGTTGTTCTTTAATCCATTCATCGAGGGTTGACTGTTCTTTTAGTGATAATGGGTAGATTTTGTTGACTTTTGGCATAAATCCTGTTTTGAGTTCGATCGTGTGATCCCATGGACGAGAAGATGGGAAGCGCTCTGACGCTTTCTTCTCAAAGGTAGCCTGCCAAGGTATGTATTCAGAAGGTAAAATGGTGGGCGCTTTGTCTTGTTTTGCTTGATGTTCAAGTGCTTGTGATGCTGATGTCTTTACCCTGATCCAATATTCATCCTCTCCCCATTGTCATGTATCTAATGCTATGCACCAAATAGGTTTGGTGTTTTTGAAATTGTCATTCATTTGGAGGGTTTTCTTTTGCCAATCAATGTTGTTCTAACCAAGGTATTCCGAAGATTATCACCTGATCTCCTAGGTTGGTGATCCATAACCAATTGTTGTATGCTTTTCCTTCGATAGAGTAGGTGAGACAAGTGCAATGAGTGATTAGTCCGTTCTGATTGATTGTTCCGTTGGCATTCTTGACTCTAATTGGTTGTTTTAAGAGTTCTTTTGGTAGATCTTTTGATATTTGTTCATTGATGAAGTTTCCTTCTGCTCCACAATCAATGAGAGCAGATATTTCAGTGGGTTTATGAGTTGTTTGCACAGTAATGGAAATTTGTTTGTTATTATTGGAATTTACAATTACAGAGTTGAGTGCTAACTGTTCAATGGTACTGGAGGTGTCAACTGCTTTCTGGCATCTCCTTCTTAAAAACCCTCAGATTCGAGTTCTTGGAGGGTAGTTTCGCGTTCTTCATCTGGAAGTTCTTTCAACAATGCCCTAATGTGTTGGGTGGGTGATTCATCTGAGGTCATTTCCTCTACTGCTCTGATTGTGCGATTCTGTGGGGAGGAGGACTTGTAGGACAACGTTTGGGCATTCCCCTTGTTTGGGCAGTCCCTGGATATGTGTCCTTGTGTTCCACATCTGAAACACTTGCTGGTTTTTTGGTATTCCTCCTTTTGGGCATCTGAAAGACGTCCTGTGCTCACAGCATTGATTCCCCTTGATCCAGATGCAGGGGGTTTCTGGTTTCGATTAAATTTGAAACACCCCTTAGTATCTCCTGATCCAGAGGATTGATTCATTAGTTTCATGGTCTCCCAAGCATTGTGCAGGCGCTCTGCAGCATCATAAGCTGTTTCCATGTTGACAACTGCGGGATTTTCGATGTTTTTGCTGCGACTGATGCAGGGAGTCCTTTACAAAAATAGATGTGCTGTGCCATAAACCCTGTGATTCCGGTGGAGTGTATGAGCAATCTAAATTTCTGAATATAGGCAGGGATGTCAATGTCTCCACCCACTTTAACCTTATCTAGATCATTCAGGGTTCTTGCTGCACTGTCAGATTCTCCCCAGTCACTCAAGAATCGTCACCTGAAGCTGGTATAGTTATCCCAAGAGAGTACATATGCATTTTCTGCTGATTTTCCTTTGATTGTTTCCACTGCTTCTAATTCTCCTCGAAGATTGGCTTTCCAATCATCTAATTCTTCCCCAAAATGAAGGAGAACATATTTGATTCGTTTTTTTGATGTTTCAAAGCGCCCTTCATCAAGATCCTTTTGAGGATGTTTCTTTGTCATTTGACATGTCTTTCTCTGGTTCCTGTTTCGGTTCTGGTGTTTTGGGTTTCGGGTCCTGTGTTCCAGGTTCGTGTTTTGGTTCTGTGCCTTGTTTTGAGCTTTCTCCTTGTTTTGATTTGTCTCCAAAGGGATCTATTTCCATCTGTTGTTGTTCTCTGTATTCGTTCCACCTGGTGATTGTCTGTTTGTCAAATGCAAAGAAGGAGTAGTCCTTTAGTTTGTTAACTCGGAACTTGTGCCACCAAGTAAGTTCAGGTTTGGTGTTTGGAGGTAGGAACAATCGATTGTCCTTGTCGTTCTCTTCATTGTACCAGTGAATCCAAACTTCTCCTGGTAGCTCGTCATTGTGATCTCCTTCCTGGTACTCTCCTTCGAAGAGTTCTTCTGGAACCGGTAGGTTCTTTCTCTTTGTTCCTGAAACATAGCACCAGGCCTTATGTGTCATAGAAAAGTAGACTTCTCTTCAATTAAGGTAGTATTTCTGTTTGTAACAAACAGAATCATTTGGGGGTCTGATCTGGGAGTTCCTGGTATCAATGGTGTCTGGCTAGTGACGATGCACTGAGCAATTCCTGAGTTCCAATTTGTGTTACAAACAATGCCCTCATTGTGGTTTGTTCTAAGTCAACAGTGACAAGCAGAGTCTCGGTCCGCTCCCAGCCACTGGACGGAGAGTCTAGATGCTAAGTCAAATGATGACAAAGGTCTGAAGAGCGACAAAGAAAGAGAGCATTGAGATCAAGCGAGGTTGAGAGCAAAACTTGTCTAAGTTGGAACTGGAGTTACTCTACAGTACATGGGGTTTATATATGACTAAGGAACAAAGAAGACCATAAAGGGAATGAAGCAATGGCTACCTAGAAAAGGAACTGTGAAGGTAGCTACAAAAGGAGATAGTGTCCAAGCTGTATGATGCACAGTTAAGGGGAAATGATGGATATAAAACAGTCCACTTGAGACAGAAAGCTGAGATGAAAGGGAAACTGTAACAAGTAGTTTAGTGTGAAAACTATTTGTCATATGAGTGTATGTGTGGGCAGCAGGCTCTAAATTATTTGTCCTCTATTTTACTTATATATGGTATTTTACTTCCATACTCATGTGCACTTCCACTGCATCATATCCAATGCATGGATGTTCTGATTAGTGCTCCACATCTGATGTGCAAAGCAGTTCTGATATGTGCTGCAGCTTGGGTATATCCAATGCTTGCATAATCCCAACACTCCCCCTTGAGCTTAGGATATTCCTAGCTTGCACTTATGTTGTTGGAATTTTTGTTTTGACAGTGGCTTTGTTAAAATGTCTGCTGTCATATCTGTGGTAGGTAGATGTTCCATTTTTATTGTGCCATCTCCTATCTGGTCTTGGACATAATGACTTTTTATTTTGAAGTGCTTTGTCCACTTATGATATGCTTTGTTTTGAGCAATTGCAAGTGCAGGCATATATTCTCTGTAAATGAGAGTAGGTTCCAAAATTGTTGAACCTAACTTGGAGTGTAAGTTCTGCAGCCATACTTCTTTGCGCACTGCATCAGACATGCACACATATTCTGCTTCCATTGAAGATAAAGTAGTTGATGTCTGCTTTTTTGACACCCATGTAATAGTGCCACCCACTGCAATAAATGTATATCCATTTCTGATCTTTTATAAGTTATACCTTCATATCTTGTTCTGGAAAGATAATGTAGAATTTTCTTTGCAGCTCACCAATGCTCCATGTCCAGTTTTGCACTATATGATGCCAAGTGGAAAATGGCATATGCAATATCTGGCCAGGTAGCAACATCAATGATCTGATGAGCAATGCATATGGATTACTGCAGTCCTTTGGATTTGTTGATGCAGTTGGTGGGTCAAATTTATGATCTGCATCCATAGGAATTTGTATGCTCTGTGCATTATCAAGTCTGTATTTGCAGAGTAGTTGCACAATGTACTGCATTTGTGTCAACTTAATTTCTCCAGTATTGGAATTGATGTGGATCTCTATCCTGACAATTTTACTTGGTTCTCCAAAATCTGTTACCTCAAATAAACTTTTAAGGTCTTTAACCATGCACTCCATTATTTCATCATCACTTGTGAATAGAATTAGATCATCTACCCATATGGTGATGATACCTATGTGGCCTTTATCATCACAGAGATACATGCATGGATCTGAGACAAAATGGTGGAAGTATTGATTTATGACCTTTCCATTGAACTCAGTATTCCATTTGCATCCTGCCTGCTTGAGACCATATAGGCTTTTGAGTAATTCACAAGCCATATCAGATCCATCTTCATATCCACTTGGTTGTTCCATATACAACCACTCATGCAAGTTGCCATTCAAATATGCGCCTTTGATGTCCATTTGTTGCATCTTCCAGTGCTTCTGGATGGACTCAGCTATGAGCAAGCAGAGTGAGTGTCTCTAGATGGACAATGGGAGCATAAGTTTCATTATAATCTTTTCTGGGAATCTGTGAATATCCTTTGGCTACCAAACATGCTTTGTATTTGGTGAGAACACCTTCTTTGTTATATTTTTTCATGAAAACCCATTTGTTTCTGATGAGTTTTCTATTGCACAGCAGTACCACAAGTTTCCATGTTCCCATATCATGTGTTACGGACGATGCCCTCATCGTGGTTTATTCTAAATCAACAGTGACAAGCAGAGTCTCGGTCCGCTCCCAGCCACTGGACAAAGGTCTAGACGCTAAGTCAAACGATGACAAAGGTCTTGAGGACGACAAGAGAAAAGAGCATTCAAGTCGATCGTTGTTGAGAGCAGAGCTTGTCTAAGTTGGAACTGGAGTTACTCTACAGTACATGGGGTTTATATACGATTAGAGAACAAAGGGAACTATAAGAGGAATGGAACGATAACTACCTAAGAAAGGAAATGTGAAGGTAGCTACAAAAAGGAGATAGTGTCCACGCTGTACAACGTGCAATTAAGGGGAGATGATGGATACAAAACGGTCCGTTGAAACAAGAGGATGAAACGAAAGGGAAATTGTAACATTACCCCCTTCGTATGCGAGAAGTCACTGACTTCTACCATGCAGTTGTCCACGTGTGATCCTGCCGTGACTCGAGCCAGGTGATGACATTGCCTAAGTCCACTGCTGCCGTTTCAGCCCGCCATTGGAGACTTCGAACTGCCAACTGCAGTTGTTTCGCTTGTGCAAGCGCCAAATCCCTTTCCTTGAGAGTAAGGGAGTGAGGGTCGGTGGTAATGGTGAGCCCTGTAACAAAGTCTAAGGGTTTGGCGAACTGGTTGTAAAGGACTAGGATTTCGGCAAGGCGGTCGCTGACGTTTTGAAGCATTGCATTACGAGGGCGGACTACAATGGGGGGAGTAGTGATGGCGGCAGTAGGTTTGATAAGTTCTGCAGGATGTTCATGCAGCTCGGGGAGGTTGGCGAAATCGAAGTCATCGATGGTGACCATGGTTTCGACAAAAACCTCGAGGGGGAAGTCATGGGCGGCGGCGACAAAGGGCCAAAGGAGATCGACGGGTTCAATATAATAATGGCCACATGCAGTGACCAACAAGGTGAAGGCAAGGGCGGCAAAGTAAGCGACGATGGTGAAGGAAGACATCTCTGGTTGGCTGTTATGAAACTGGGGGTCCAACATTATCAAAGGCGCCCTTTTATCTTCAGTTGAATATCTTGTCATCCCAGTTGATTGTCCAGAGTTCTCCATTCATAGATCGATAAGTAAATGTGGATGCTCCGGTGCTGGGAACATATTTGAGTTCTTCATCAGATTCTTCTAATTTGCTTAGCTCATCCCTGGTAGTGGTGGAAACTTCGTTCTCGTGATCCGTGCCTGTTTCAGGGATAAGGTCTTGTGGCGTAGTACTTTCGGGTGAATTGGGTATAGTGGGTCCGCTTGTATCGTCAAACGCGTCTAAGAAATTGAGGCTCTCGAGTGCTCTATTGAGATTTGATGTCACATCAGGGATTTGTTGCATGGTAGTCCATCTGAGAATCTCTATTTCTTTACTTGCATCGGCCAATCATTTAGCAAAGTTGAAGGTTACAGGGTCTTCTCGATGAAGGGCAACCTCAGTGTACACATCGCATGTGTGATTCAGGGGTCTGTTGGGTGATGGAAGATAAGGTGACATTGCGACTGGATAGGATGGTAGTTCTTCCGGATCGAATGTAAGATCCATATATTTCGGAAGGTAGTGTAATCGGGCATTGAATGGGATTTCAACATGTCCCTGTGGGTGTGTCGTGCATCTGTTAGAAAGTCTGGGAGTCTTGTAAGCAATTAATTGGGTTGCTAGGGTTCGGACAAAGTTGACTAGTCGCGGCGGTTCTAAAGGGGTGATCGGAGGATGGGGAATGGGAAATGTGATGATTCGTCCTTTAAAGCTTTCATAGAGTTTTGGGGAGTATTGTCCTCTGGTGGAGCAGTATCTTTTCGTATAACGAATGTTTTGCTTGAGAGTTTGGCGATTGCGATATCGAGACATGCGGTTTCATAGCTGTCTTCTGAGTTTATATGCTTGTAATATGTCTGCAGCATTGCTTAAATTGCGTTCGGGTTCCCAGGAGTTGTCATTCGGGCCGTATCCCTTCCATTTAACCAAATACTGATATCCTGCCCCGCGTTTTCGATGCGTGAGAATCGCTTCTACTTCAAACTCCTCTTGTCCGTTTACTAGGTCAGGAGGTGGAGTTGTGTAATTTGGTCCATGCGTTTCAGTTTCTCTATATGGCATAAGGAGTGACGTGTGAAAGACTGGGTGAATGCACCATTGTTTTGGTAGCTTGAGCCTATACGTTACTGGTCCTAAGACTTGTTCGACTGTAAAGGGTCCTTCTCGTTTAGGCGCCAGTTTCCTAGATTGATATGGTATATTGAGATTTCTATTTTCGAGCCATACTTTGTCTCCTTGTACGAATTTGATTGCTTTGTCCCTGACTCGTCATGCAACCATCTGCCTTGCTAGTTCGTGTGCTGCTAGCGCTTCTTCCCTAGCTTTTCGTAACAACTGTAGGTGTTCTTCAGCGGCGGGTGTTGTCATCTTCTGTACAGCAGTTGGTAGTGCGACCGGATTTGTTCCATACATGAGTTGGAATGGGGATGCTTTAACTGAGTCATGATGTCGGTTATTGTGAGCAAATTCGGCGATTGGGAGTAGTCGTTTCCATTTATGAGGTTTGTTTGCGCAGAATATTTGAAGGTATACTTCTAGTTCTCGGTTAACACGTTCCGTTTCTCCATCGGTCTGTGGATGATAGGCTGTACTCATTCTGTGATCGATCCCTAACATTTTTCTGATTTCTTGGAAGACCTTGGCCAAAAATTGTGGTCCTCGATCCGAGATAAGTATATCAGGTAGTCCAAATTGTTTGAATATTTCAGAGATGTAAAGATCGGCTGTTCCTAATGCATCAATGGTTTTCTTGCAAGGAGTAAGAATTACCCCCTTCGTAAGACCATGATCCACCGTGACCAGAATCGAATCATATCCGTCTGCAATAGGAAGATTGGTAATGAAATCTAGAGTTACTTGCTGGAAAGGGCAAGTCGCTTTGGATCCAATAGGTAGAAGAGCCGGAGTGTTTGGGTGAGTATTTACTTTCATCTGCTGGCAGGTAGCACAACCTGTAATCCATTCTTTGATGTGTTTATACATTCCTGGCCACCAGTAATTGCGTTGTAAAAGTTCAAGGGTTTTCATGCGTCCTGGGTGTCCTGATGTGAGCGATTCATGAACTGTCTTGACAATTTGTGTTCTGAGCACTCCATTATCTGGGATGTATGCTCTATCAATGTATCGGATGATCCCATCAACCAACGCCCAGTCCTGAAGTTTGGATTTAATTGGTGGAGCGTGTTGAGTCTCAATAACGTCAATAATTGTGCGTCCAAAACTGTCAAGTAATGTAGCATCCCTAATTTCTTGGGCGAGGTCTGTAGCAATGAGGAGAATGAATTTGTTATCTGGTAGCATTGTCACATCGTCTTGAGCATCCTCACCTCTCATATGTGTTAGGACGGATCCAACACAACCACAGGTCTCACAAAGGGAGAGAGGGAAAGAGAGTAGTATTGACACAGTAGACCAGTAAGCTGGATTAGAGCAAACTATCTAGAGTCTTAGGACTCCTACCTACGGATACGCCCTCCTTATATACCTTTGGTCCTGGTCTGTGCGCACAGACTACACTGCCTCCAAGGCTGTGTACGCGCAGCAACAGCCTAGACCCCTCCATAGCCAGACTCGCCCGGACCCCTATGCCTAGACCTTCGTACAGCCACCCATGGCTTACCTAACCGGTCCTTCCATAACAGATCCCCTCAAGCCCCTATGCGTATTGGTATCCTTCCAAGCGTCCATAGGCCTCCAGATAAAATATGATAAAATATAGAAAAATAGTAGAAAACGTCCAGAGTCGTAACATGACCCCCCCCTTAAGGCTTCACGTCCCGGGAAGCCACGTGTGTCGTAAAAATTATTTTGAGTTCCTAACGAACTCATGCTGCACGTCTTCTTCGGCATATATGTCTCGGCGATCGCCCTTCCAACGCTGCCAGTTTCGTTTGAGCTTTTCTAGATATTCGCGCTCAAACTTGCCATCCTCCCACCCATACAGCCGTTTTGCGATAGGGATCGCTGTATGGTTTTGCCACTTTCGGAAACTTGCGCTAATGTCGCGCACATTGACCATCCACCTGGGAGCGCTAGGATTTGCTTTGTGAAATTTCTGAACTTCCTTCTTAGCGTTTCCTAGATTTTCTGCCGGTTCCCAAGTTGACTCCTCGACAGGGTAGTTTTTCCACTTGACAAGGTACTCTAAACGTCCACCGCCGCGCCCACTGACGCGGCTGTCCATAACCTCCTCTACTTCGTATTCGTCATCCTGTGACTCCTCGACCATTTGTGCCTCCTTGTGTGAAGCGGCTTTTTCCTTTTGACCAGGAAAAACCGGTTCCTTGTACGGTTTGAGGTGGATTTCGTTAAATACATTGTAGATTTTCCAGGACGCTGGAATCTTCAACTGGTATGCCGACTGTCCAATTTTCTTAACAACCTCCAGGGGCCCCACAAATTTGCCGTCTAGTTTCTTAGTGACACGCAGAGTCGGGAGGTTAGCGGTGCTCAAATAGACTTTATCACTGGGTTGGTACTGGCACGCGGGAGCTTTTGACTCGTCGTATTTCCGCTTCATGGTTTCCGCGGCTTTTTCCAGAGCAGCAGTCGCATTAGCATGAATCCCTTCGACCTGTTTTGCTAGGTCCTCAACTGCAACTACTTTAGGAACGTAGGTTGGATTTAATCCCTTGTACGGATGTCGCCCGTAGTTCATGAAAAAGGGGGAATATCCTGTTGCCGAATGTACCCGATCGTTATGGCAGAATTGTGCCACTGCTAGCCAATCACTCCAGTTATTCTGCCGGTGGTTGATGAACATTGTAAGGAATTCTTTCACGGTCTGGTTGACACGTTCCGTTTGTCCGTCCGTCTGCGGGTGGTACGTGGTTGAGCAGTTGGCCTGAATTCCCAGCATGCCATATAGATCGTCCATGAACTTAGAAACAAATTGTGGCCCACGATTGCTGATGATCTTTTTTGGCAATCCATGTTCCCTGAACACGTTATCCCGGAAAAGGGTGGCAACTCCCTGTGATGTAATGGTGGATGTTGTGGGCAAAAAATACGATTTCTTGGTGAACCGATCCACAATTACCAGGATCATGTCGTTCCCTTTTGACTCTGGTAATGGCCCAATCAGATCCATAGAGATGATTTCCCATGGTGCTTCTGGTACTTCATTTGGATGAAGTGGCGCTGCTCGAGCCTGTCTATCGGGTTTAACCTTTTGACACATTTCACATCCTGCGACATAATTCTGGATATCTTTACGCATTTGTGGCCACCAGAAATCCCTAGTTACTAGTTCAACCGTTTTATCTATTCCCGGATGTCCCCAGGAGTGGTAAATTGCTAGTAATGACTCGCGAGTGTGTATATTGGCAGGAACATATATCCTGCTCTTCCATTCCACCAGTCCGTTAACAACCTTGAAGTCCTCGTTATTTTCATCCAGCCCTTTTCACACCTGCGTTTCCCATTGCCGATTTGGAATTTTCCGGATATCCTTGATGATATCCTCAATTGCCCTGTCGTTGTCATAGACCCTTACAAAAAGATCTTCTTTGAGCAGAACCACTCCTTCGTTGTCCGGACCTCCTGGATGGTGGTCGGCTCGTCGTGACAGAATGTCCGCCTTGGAATTGGACTTTCCTGAGCGATGCTTAATGACGAAATTGTACTCCTGTAAATCCGTGACCCATTGTGCTTGTCGTCAGTTAAGATTTTGTGGTTTTCGGAAGTACGTCAGGTTTTGATGATCCGTTAGTACCTCGACAATTTCTTTGGCGCTTTTGAGGTAATGCGACCACTCATAAAAGGCGTGCATTACAGCCAGCATCTCTTTGTCATAAATCTCATAGTTCCGCTCAGCGTCATTTAAGGCTTTCGAAATAAAGGCCACCGGTCGCCATGATTTATCCTTTCCCTGCTGTGACAAAATTCCGCCGATTGCAAAGTCCGATGCATCCACTTCGATTCGAAACTGGCCCTCATCGTCCAGGATTTTGAGTACAACCTCCCTCACCACAAGGTCTTTCAGTCCCTGAAAGGTGGAGTCTTGTAGTTCAGTCCAGAGCCACTTGTCCTTCCCTGTCAGCTTCGTCAGCGGCTTAGCTGTTGAAGCGAATCCCTCCACAAATCGACGGTAAAAGTTTACAAAGCCTAAAAATTGCTGCAATTCCCGTTTACAAGTTGGTGTCGGCCATTCTGCTATCGCTTTAACTTTGCCCGCCTCCATACGGATGGAGTCTTCACTAATCACCAAGCCCAGGAAATCGATCTCTGGTCGATCAAACCAGCATTTTTCTGGTTTTAAGGATAACTTATGGTTTTCCAGCTTCGCCAGTATCCGATTAACATGTTTGGTGTGTTCGTTCTGTGTAGATGAAAACACCAAAATATCGTCCATGTAAATGACAACCCATCCTTCAGCAACTTCTTGCCGGAATATATCGTTCATCATGGTTTGGAAAGTAGCCGGGGAATTGGTTAATCCAAAAAACATCACTAACGGCTCGAAAAGCCCCCGATTCGTTCTGAACGCCGCTTTCCACTCATCACCTTGTTTAATGCGAACATTGTTGTATCCCCAACGGATGTCCATTTTAGAGAATATCTTGGCCTTAGACAACTTGTCCACTAGTTCCCTGATGAGGGGTAATGGGTAACAGTTTTTTATCGTCATTTCATTTAATCGACAATAGTCCTGTACTGGTCGTAATTTTCCATCTTTCTTCTTTACAAAGAAGAAAGGTGATGCCATAGGCGATTTACTGGGCTGAATTTGTTACAGTTTCCTCTTCGTTTCGGTCTCCTGTCTCAGTGGACTGTTTTATATCTATCATTTCCCCTTAAAACTGCGCACTGTACAGCTCCTTCCCTGTCAGCTTCGTCATGCGGCTCTATGCTGTATTGAGCGCAATCCTTCCACAACTCAGCGCTTATAAAAAGTTCACTACAATGCCCACAAAAACCTGCTGCACCTTCCCATTTCAGCCGTGCGGTGTTAGGCCCATTCTGCCTATAATTGCTTTTAACCTTGCCCCCGTCTCCATTCGAATGGAATCTTTCACTGACGACAATGTCCCCAAGAAATCAAATTTCCTGATGCGATCGAACCAACCCTTCTCCGGTTTTCAAGGACAACTTGATGGTTCTCCAGTTTCGGCCCAAGAACAGTTGACATGTTAGTGTCCTCCCTTCCCTGTGTTGGCAATGAGAACACCAATCTATCGCCCATCATAGATAACCCACCCATCCCTCAGCAACTTCTTGCTCGAAAGCATGAATCGCTTCACTCATTGCCTTTTGAAATGCTGGGGTTCGTGAGGCGGAGTTTGTTCAAACCAAAGAACCATGCACCCAACGTGCTTCAAAAAGGCCCCTGTTCGTCCTAACCGCCGCTTTCCATTCATCACCCTGTTTAATTCGAACATTGTTGTATCCCCAGCGAATATCCATCTTAGAGAATATCTTGGCTTTAGACAACTTGTCCACTAATTCACCAATAAGGGGTAATGGGTATCAGTTTTTAATAGTCATTTCGTTCAGCCGCCTGTAATCCTGTACTGGTCGTAACTTCCCATCCTTCTTTTTGACGAAGAAGAAAGGAGATGCCATAGGCGATTTACTAGGTTGAATTCGTCCTGATTCAAGGTTTTCCTTCAGGAACTCGTCCAACTGCGCCTGTTCGTTCCGGTTAAGCGGATATATCTTACAGTCTACTGGTTTAGACCCCGGTATTAATTCTATGGCATGATCCCATGCCCGTCGTGGTGGTAATTCATCAAAGGTTTCCTTTTCAAAAACCTTCCGGTGACCTAAGTAGTGTTTGGGCACTACTTCCTCTAGTGTGCGCTTTTGAGCGGCTTCCGATTCCTTGGCCGCTATATTGGTTGCTACTGATCTTAGTTGTAGCTCCGGTTCTCCAATGTCAATAGCCAATAACCGTTCGCCCTCCTGAAGCTGTTCCATCGGGTCTGATTCATCCTCAGGTTCATCTACCTGAGATGCCATCCA
>JAEBUT010000044.1:74296-198211 GCA_020011035.1 Amanita subjunquillea | reverse complement strand
TGGCCGCTATCTCCTTTCATAGCCACCTTCATATTTCCTTTCTCAGGTAGCTATCGTTTCATTCCCTCTTATAGTTTCCTTTGTTCCTGATCGTATATAAACCCCATGTACTGTAGAGTAACTCCAGTTCCAACTTAGACGAGTTTTGCTCTCAACAACGATCGACTTCAACACTCTCCTTTCTCATCGTTCTCTAAAAGACCTTTGTCATTGCTTGACTTAGCGTCTAGACCCTTGTCCAGTGGCTGGGAGCGGACCGAGACTCTGCTTGTCACTGTTGACTTAGAACGAACCACGACAAGGGCATCGTCCGTAACACAAGTTGGAACTCAGGAACCGCTCAGTGCATCGTCACTAGCCAGACATCATTGATACCAGGAACTCCCAGATCAGACCCCCGAACAACTCTGTTCGCTTCAGACAGAAGTACTACCTTAATCGAAGAGAAGTCTACTTTTCTACGACACACAAGGTCTGGTGCTACGTTTCAGGAACAAAGAGAAAGAACCTACCGGTTCCAGAGGAGCTCTTCGAAGGAGAATACCAGGAAGGAAAACACAACGACGAACTACCAGGAGAAAATTTGGATTCACTGGTACAACGAAGAGAACGACGAGGACATCAACTGTTCCTACCTCCAAACACCGAACCAGAACTTACTTGGTGGCACGAGAGTTCGAGTCAACGAAGAACTTGGAGATTACACATTCCTTGCACTCGATAAGGAGATAATCCACAAGTGGAACGAATACAGAGAACAGCAGCAGATTGAAATAGATCTTATTGGAGACAAATCGAAACAAGGAGAAAGCTCGAAACAAGGCACGCATCGGAAACACGAACCCGGAACACAGGACCCGAAACCTGAAACACCAAAACCGAAACAGAAAGACATGTCAACCGCCACGCGACGAACTGAAGCTGTTCCATCGGGTCTGATTCATCCTCAGGTTCATCTACCTGAGATGCCATCCAACAAGTTCCTGGACACTGCGTGAATCGAACCTCCTTTCGTTTCCAGTCAATGGCTGGGTTATGGTGTTTTAACCAGTCATGACCTAGAAACAGATCCATTTTCCCTAGTCGCGCCACGCTGCACTCAATTATTTCCTCATGATCCCCAATTCACAGCTTAAATTGTGTCATGTATTCAATGCTTCCCATCGCATTCCGGGATCCGTCTGCATTGTAGACCGGTAGAGGCTTTATCAGCCGTCGTTTGTTTAATTTGTGTCGTTCCACAAATTCTTCGTTAACACAGGAGCCTGTGCATCTGGAATCAACTAGCGCTAGTACGTTGATTGTCCATCGTCGTAAGTACACAGTGTAGATCAATCTCTTGTTTGCCAGTTGCGTGAACCAACTGCTGCCGCAGTTGTGCTAGATTCCACAATGCCTCCTGTTCCGATAATTTATTGAGATCATTTACCAGCTTGGCATTGACCTCGTTGACTTGTTTAGTTGGTACCCATTCCCTTAAGCAACGAACTGCAGTTTCGTTATCTTCCTGCCAGATTCGTCTTAACACCCACTCAGGGGTCCATGGAGTTAACCGATTCGTTTTTACGCTCACACTCAAGTTTCGTATCCGGTGAATGAGGGGAGAACATTCATATAACAATTCTGGTAATTGTACACAGGAATCATTGTCCGATACAGAAACTCTATTAGCCAGCAGCACGGAGCGCGTGCCTACTGGCTGTCGCCAAAACCCTTCTCCTTTCCCCATTCTTTCCATTGCTCCTCTGTGAGCTCTTCGATCTTTATTTCCCTAACACGGCCTTTGCCTTTCTCGAACCGTGTGTATTTCTTGGGTTCTTTGCATTCTCTTGCAAAGTGACCCTTTTTTCCGCAGTTGAAACATGCGCCTGTCCCCTTTTTGACTTTATCGACGTCCATCGCATTAGAATCGTGAGTTGATGATGATGCCTGAGCTGGTTTGTACGTTCGCGACACGGGTTGAGGTTTCTGATAATCCTCCTTGAATGGCGTCTTTTTCTGTCGATCACCATACGCATCCCTGGCTCTTCGGTAGGCTTGTGCTAGTTCAGTAACTCTTTCCATGATCCGTTCCAAGGAGTCGCCCTCATTGAGATCTCCAACTCGGATCAATTCGAAGCCCAAGTTCGGGTTTAGCCCTTTCTGGAAATGATCCTTGGCGGCGCTAGCGTTCCATCCTGTCAAGGGTAGCAAGGCTTTGAACTCGATGATATAATCTTCCACTGCTCGACCTCCTTGTTGGAGCTTTTGAATTTGCTCGACTGCGTGTTCCCGTGTTTCTTTTGACATGAAGAAGTCGTGCATCTGCCGTTTGAGATCCGCCCATCCCAAAAAGGGAGGTTTGATGCTTTGGGGGTTGCGCTGATGATGCGCAGCTACTCCAATGGATGCAGGGACAAAATGGCCTTCCCTTCGTTGCTGATAGGTTAGGTTAGATGGCCAACCTTCTTCCGCTACCTTTTGATTGAAGTCCGTATCACTATCAATTTGTTCCTTTAATTTGACCGCGGCCCAAGTTCCCGCTCGGTCACCTTTTCCTTTCCGGATTCGCCCCAGGGTAATGTAGATTCGTCTGCCATAGTCCATTTCGTGAGCCAGCTCGAAATACACATCCATGGCGCGACACCATGCGTCAACCTGGGCAGCGTCACCCTCAAAGTGATCTGGTAATTCAAGTTTTACTTGAGATCTAGCAACAGGAGGTGGTCGAGTGTTTTGATATTCCGTTACCGCCTGCTGTACTAGGTTTCCCATATGAGCCGCCATCTGTGTTGTTCCTTGATTCCATGCATCTATTTGGTTGTCGCGCTCTGCTACTTGTGCTGCTGTTGATCCCCCTGCTATCGATAATGGTTCTGGCCTAGCTTCTGCGTGCGGACCAAAATAATAGTTGTATTGATTGATTGCCGAATGCAAGTAAGCGGTCATTGAATCTGACCATCCAAATCCGATCTCAACATGCCCTAGATCTCCATCGACGATTGCCTGAATCATCGGCCATCCACTTGTTCCATTGACACTTGCCCGCACGTGGAAACCAACCCATTTGTTGTGTCGTACCACTTTAAATTTAACAGACTGGTTTGAGCGGTACTGCGGGTTGACCTGGTTTATCCAATGTGACGTGGGGAATGCTGGCCATTCAAATGCACTCCATAGTTCTTCTTTAAACAGAACTAAGTAGCAATATCCGGGGATAGCAGGTGTCACTCGATCGAAGATCTTAGTCACCGTTTGGATCTGCTGCTGGAATCGCCTGTTTGGATGATTTCCAGGGAGATTTAACCTGATTCGGCGAATCTCTCTCCCCAGGAATCTCGTTAGGTTATCATTCCTAGATGCGCCCACAGTGTATTGTCCATATCCACTACCTTTTAACCGGTATACCTCTTCCCAGCCATGCATCCCGTGTTCTCGAGAGGACATGTGAATTCGTTCAAGTTCTGGCATTATGGTTGATTCAATAATGGCCGTACTTTCTCTGTACGCTGGTTGCCAAGACAGGATTTTATTGATGGTGGGATATGCAGGCCAATTGAATGCATCCCAATACCTGTGCTTGATCAGGATTAGATAACAATAACCGGGAATACGGTTATGTAACATTGCCGTCCGGGGTCGTTTTAGATATCGGTCCGCTCCAGCATCCCAATCTATAGCTCCCATGTGCTTACGATCATGTCCCGATCGGACCAGTGATGCAATCATATCCCAACCTTTGGGTCCTTTTGGAACACGCTCAATGTGATAACAGTCATTATATCCATATGTGCATCGGATATTCACATGACCGTGAGTGTTGCGAAGGTTGTAGTCCCATGAGTTGATTTCCTGAATCTGAGGAAACGCTGGCCATTCGTACATGTCCCAAAATTGGTTTTTAATTAAAATGAGGTAACAGTATCCGGGTACATCCGGATGTAATGCGTGCTTCGTATGAGCAGGACGGGGATACGGGTAAGGAATCGCTATTTCCTTTTCAACCTCCCGTTTCCAGTTGTTGATTGTCCTTGTCTTTTCCTCGTTGAACCCCTGTTTGGGTTTAGTGTCCGCGGATAACCAATCCGCTGCACAAGGGATGGTACCATTGTACCAGTTGGCGTCTGCCCCCTGCGGTTCTGGTTAGCGACTTGCTAGGTCCAGAATGGACAGTTACCGCTTGGGCGTATGACATGGGCGCTGACGTTGAGCGCACGGTTGATGGTTGTCCTGCCACCCAGGACTGAATTGTGGAGGCTCGAGCCTTCCCTTTCTTGGACTCTTTTTGTCCGCCAAATCGGGCGAACTTATTGTACTTGCTGTGTCCCTCCATTTGTTTCAGATCCTTCCAAGTATAGGAGTTGTCTTCATGGGGACGCAGCGCCGCTCTTTCGATGACATGAAACATGTCGGCCTTATGATGATCCTGGAGGCCAAATTTGATGCTTTCGTCGCGCATCTCTGGTTCCCCAAGATAGTATCTGTGTAACGGTTGGCCAGGCCGGCCAATCAAACTTGTTGTAGTATTCTTTCTTGAACAGGTACATGTAGCAGTACCCGCTCCTTTGCCAGGGCTGATCCTCTGGGATGTCCGTGACGGGCGCGCTTGGTAATTTTGGACGGGTCAACGCTTTGACCCAGGTGTCCGTGTACGTGATGTCTTCCCCAACGAGTTTGAGGAAGTTATTGAGTCCTAGCAGGGGATGGGTGCCAGGGTCGGTCTTCATTATGAGGGGTGTTGTACCTGGTTGGAAAGTCCTTCCTCTTTAGGCGGGCTTTCATGTAAGGGTCGGGTCGTTTCCCGTCCAATCGTTCCTGGTTGGCAATCTCTGCAGTCACCCTGTTGTAACTACGGGTTTTGATGTTCCCGTTCTCGGCATGCATGAGCCGATTCCTTTCTTTTGCCGACAGAACCAAACCGTTGTGCCGCAAGGTGATGATGTTCCAGCCCATCAATAAGAGCTGGATGTTCGACGGCGTGTCGAACAAGCATTGTCGGATCTCGGACTCCGGATCCATGTCGTGTAGCAGCCCCTCCAGGGTCTGCCTGTCCTTCTCCATTTGAGCAAGTTCTTGCTCCACCTTTTTCTGATACCGGCGCTCGTTCCGGTGTTGCCTGAGTAACTCTTCCCAGGCTTCCTCCTGAATGCGGAGGGATTCCTGTTCCAGCTGCCACAGCTGAAACGCATGTTGTTGTTGTTGGAGACGACGCTCCCGGTGTTGCGCCTTGCGCCAAGTATAGTATGCCCGTATGTGGGCGTCTCGCTGCCTGTTGTCGACAATAACTGTGGTCGACCGAGTGATTTCTTCTGCGCACTCCTGCGCCCATTCGATTCCAAATCGTTTTCCGGCCTGCACGAGAGTGAGGGCGGCGTGGGGGATGATATAGTTAAAAAGAGAAGCCATGATGCGTCCCTTGTTGTTGCCTTAGACCTTTTAAGTAAAAAGGCTGTTGTCTCTTCTTCAATACTTGCACGTCCTAATGCGAATATTCTATGATGCGGTCAATAACGCACCTGCACTCAATTCTTCGATTTATTTCCACCAACTGACCCAAAAGCGTGGTGCCTGGGGCTTCACTCGAGTGTCCTCGTGCTCAGATCGTTAGATCCGATACGTAATTGGTATCTCGAGACTGTTCTCCTTGCTACACGGCATGCTAGTGGACTGCTTTTGCTCGTTCCTGAGCTTTTCCGAGACAAACGGTTTAGTCTGCTGACCAGTGCCTGCCTGCACTTTCAATCACACAGATCTAATCTCGTCCGAATGCCTTTTGTCGACAGCAACCTTTCGGTAGTAGTCCCTGATGACGATCAAGGAGTCTATCTGTTGTCGACGTCGATGGTGATCCTCGAGAGCGGCTCAGTAGTCACGTGGTGTAACGTGTACCGAGGTCCGTCACGCAGGCTTGAGGGAACTCGTTGAGGACGTGCACAACAGCGAGCAAATGATGCCCGAGGTGGTTGTCAACGATGGCGAGAGGTGTGGTAAGAAAGACTCTAGATTATGTTAGGATGAATCCCACACAACCACAGGTCTCAACAAGGAGGAGGAGGAGAAGAGAATGTATTGACACAGTAGACCAGTAAGCTGGGTAAGAGCAAACTATCTAGAGTCTTAGGACTCCTACCTACGGATACGCCCCTCCTTATATACCTTTGGCCCATGGTCTGTGCGCACAGACTACACTGCCTCCAAGGCTGTGTACGCGCAGCAACAGCCTAGACCCCTCCATAGCCAGACTTGTCCGGACCCCTATGCCTAGACCTTTGTACAGCCACCCATGGCTTACCTAACCGGTCCTTCCATAACGGATCCCCCCAAGCCCCTATGCGTATTGGTATCCCTCCAAGCGTCCATAGGCCTCCAGATAAAATATAGAAAAATAGTAGAAAATACGAGAAACTGTCCAGAGTCGTAACAAGGAGTGATTGAGGGGATGATAAATGGGAAACATAATGATTTGGCCTCTGAAACTTTTGTAGGGTTTTGGGGAGTATTGTCCTTGAGTGGAACAATATTTCTTTGTATATTGGATATTTTGTTTGAGAATTTGGCAGTTGCAGTAGTGAGACATGGAGTTTCACAATTGTCTTCTGAGTTTATATGCTTGTAAGACATCCGCAGCATTACTCAAATTGTGCTCAGTTTCCCAGGAGTTGTTGTTCAGGCTGTATCCCTTCCATTTAACCAAAAATTGATATCCTGCTCCGCTTTTTTGATGTGTGAAAATTGCTTCTACTTCAAACTCTTCTTGTCCATTTACAAGATCAGGGGGTGGAGTGGTATAGTTTGGTTCATGCATTTCAGTTTCTCTATATGGCATAAGGAGTGATGTGTGAAAGACTGGGTGAATGTGCCATTGCTTTGGTAATTTGAGTCTGTACATTACTGGTCCTAGCACTTGTTTGACTATGAAGGGTCCTTCTCATTTAGGCACTAGTTTCCTAGATTGATATGGTATGTTGAGATTTCTGTTTTCAAGCCACACTTTGTCTCCTTGTACGAATTTGACTGCTTTGTCCCTGACTCATTGTGCAACCATTTGTCTTGCTAGCTTGTGTGCTGCTAGCGCTTCTTCCCTAGCTTTTTGTAATAGCTGTAGGCATTCTTTGGCGGCTGGTGTTGTCATTTTCTGCACAGCAGTTGGTAGCGCAACAGGGTTTGTCCCATACATGAGTTGAAATGGAGAGGCCTTAACTGAGTCATGGTGTCAGTTATTGTGAGCAAATTTGGCAATTGGGAGTAGTTGTTTCCATCTGTGGGGTTCATTTGCGCAAAATATCTGAAGATATACTTCTAACTCTTGGTTAACGTGTTCTGTTTCTCCATCTGTCTGTGGATGATAGGCTGTGCTCATTCTGTGGTTGATTCCAAGTGTCTTTCTGATTTCTTGAAAGACCTTAGCCGAAAACTGTGGTCCTCGATCCGAGATGAGTATATCTGGTAGTCCAAGGCATTTAAATATTTCTGAGATGTAAAGGTTGGCTGTTCCTAAAGTGTTGATGGTTTTCTTGCAAGGAGTAAGAATTACCCCCTTCGTAAGACCATGGTCCACCATGACCAGAATCAAGTCATAGCCATCTGCAATAGGTAGATCCATAATGAAATCCAGTGTGACTTGTTGAAATGGGCGAGTCGCTTTAGATCCAATAGGTAGAAGAGCCAGGGTGTTAGGATGAGTTTTTACTTTCATCTGTTGGCAGGTGGTGCAACCTGTAATCCATTCTTTGACATGTTTATACATCCCTGGCCACCAATAATCGCATTGCAGGAGTTCAAGAGTTTTCATACATCTGGGGTGTCCTGAGCGTTCTGTCATCCGGGATGTATGCTCTGTCAATATATCAAATGATTCCATCAACAAATGCCCAGTCCTGAAGCTTAGGCTTGATCGGTGGAGTGTGTTGAGTGTCAATAACTTCAGTGATTGTGCGTCCAAAGCTGTCAAGGGCTGTGGCATGTTTAATCTTTTGAGCCAGACCTGTAGTGATAAGACAAATGAACTTGTTGTCTGGTAACATGGTTATGTTGTCTGGAGTATCATTGCCTTTCAGATCAGGTCAATGGGATAAAGTGTCTGCTTCAAACATCTTGGTGCAGGGTACATGTTCAATTTTCAGGTCAAATTCCAAGAGCATCATGGACCATCATGCTTGTTGAGGAGTTAATCATTGGGGTGTCTGATAGAATAAAAGATTCTTATGATCGCAATGAACCACTATCGAGTGTGGTGATCCATGGAGTAAATGTTGCCATGCCTGTAGTCCTTTAATGATTGTGAGTAATTCTCGGTTGTAGATCTGGTAATGTCATTCTGTGAGGGTCAAGGCATGGGAGATGAATCCACATGGGTGAAGTGTTCCAGTTGTATCTGCTTGTTTCAATACCGCTCCTGTGGCTTTATTTGAAGGGTCCGTCTGGAGGATAAATGTTACAGTTTCCTCTTCATTTCAGTCTCTTGTCTCAACAGACTGTTTTGTTTCCATCACTTCTCCTGATACTGCGCATTGTGCAGCCTGGACGCTATCTCCTTTTATAACTACCTTCACATTTCCTTTCTGAGGTAGTCATTGCCTCGTTCCTTTTACGGTTTCCTCTCAACAACGATCAACTTGACTGCTCTTCTCTCTCATCGTTCTCAAAGACTTTTGTCATCGTCTGACTTAGCGTCTGAACTCTTTGTCCAGTGGCTGGGAGCAGACCAAGACTCTGCTTGTCACCGTTGACTTAGAACGAACCACAACAAGGGCATCGTCCGTAACACAAGTTGAAACTCAGGAACTGCTCAGTGCATCGTCACTAGCCAGACACCATTGATACCAGGGCCTCTCAGATTAGGCCACCAAATGACTCTGTTCATTACAGACAGAAGTACTACCTTAACCAAAGAGAAGTCTACTTCTCTACTACACACAAGGTCTGGTGCTACGTCTCAGGAACAAAGAGTAAGAACCTACCGGTCTCAGAGGAACTCTTTGAAGGAGAATATAAGGAGGGAAACCCTACCAATGAATTACCACCAGAAATCTGGATCCATTGGAACAACGAAACGAACAAAGTAGAGGAACAACTATTCCTACCCCCAAATACCAAACCAGAACTCACTTGGTGGCACGAGTTTCGAGTTGACAAAGAACTAGGAGACTACGGCTTCTTCGCATTCGATAAACAGACAAATGTCAAGTGGAATGAATATAGAAAACAACAGCAGATCAAGACAGATCTAGCCTTTGGGGACAAACCGAAACAAGGAGAAAGCTCAAACAAGGCACAGAATTGAAACACGAACCAGGAACACAGGATCTGAAACCTGAAACACCAGATCCGAAACAGGAACCAAAGAAGGACATGTCAGACGAGAAGGATACATCCTCAAGAGGGATTAAGGGAATCTCCATTAAGGAATTCAAAGGACAGTGCTCTAAGGCAAAACACTTCATCAATACATTTGATGACATCTTTGATCTTGATGAAGGGCGCTTCGAAACATCGAAAAAACAAATCAAGTATGTTTTCCTTCACCTTGGGGAGGAATTAGACGATTGGAAAGCCAATCTTTGAGGAGAATTAGAAGCAGCAGAAGCAACCAAAGGAAAATCAGCAGAGAGCGCATACACACTCTCTTGGGATAACTATCCCAGCTTCAGACGACGATTCTTGAATGACTGGGGAGAATCTGACAGCGCAGCCAGGACCCTGAATGATCTAGATAAAGTCAAAGTGGGCGGAGATATTGACATCCCTGCCTATATTCAGAAATTCCGATCGCTCATACACTCCACCGGAATTACAGGATTCATGGCGCAGCACATTTACTTCTGTAAAGGACTCCCTGCATCAGTAGCAGCAAAGATTATTGAAAACCCCACAGTCACCAGTATGGAAACAGCTTATAACGCTGCAGAACGTCTGCACAACGCTTGGGAAACCATGAAATTGATGAACCAATCTTCTGGATCAGGAGACACAAAGGGGCGTTTCAAATTTAACCGAAACCAGAAGCCCTCCACATCCGGATCAAGGGGAATCAATGCTGTAAGCACAGGACGTCTTTCAGATGCCCAAAAGGAGGAATACCAAAAAACCGGCAAGTGTTTCAGATGTGGAACACAGGGAAACATATCCAGGGACTGCCCAAACAAGGGGAACACCCAAACGTCGTCCTGCAAGTCCTCCTCCCCACAGAATCGCACAATCAGAAGAGGAAACGACCTCGAACGAATCACCCACCCAACACATTAGGGTGCTGTTGCAAGAACTCCCAGATGAGGAGCGCGAGAACACCCGCACTCGACTCTGTAATTGTAAACTCCAATAATAACAAATGGATTTCCATTACTGTGCAAACAAATCATAAACCCGCTGAAATATCTGCTCTCATCGATTGTGGAGCAGAAGGCAACTTCATCGATGAATGAATATCAAAAGATCTACCAAAGGAACTCTTAAAACAACTGATTAGAGTCAAGAACGCTGATGGAACAATCAACCAGAATGGATTAATCACTCATTGCACTTGCTTTACATACTCTATTAAAGGAAAAACGTATGACAACTGGCTATGGATCACAAATTTAGGAGATCAAGAAATAATCTTTGGGATACCTTGGTTGGAACAACATAATCCCACTATCAATTGGTGAAAGAAAACCCTCCAAATGGATGACGATTCTGAGGACACCAAACCTATTTGGCGCATGGCATTAGACAACAGACAATGGGGAGAAGACGAATATTGGATTAGGGTAAAAACATCAGCATCACAAGCACTTGAACATCAGGCAAAACGAGATGAAGCGCTGATGAGCGGTGTTCCGCGGTGACTGTGTAGTGTCATCGTCATGTGTATGCGTTAAGCTATGCGAGAGAAGTCCTACCAGTGCCGGAACTATATACACACTGAACCCATGGCTAACTATCTGACACCATTACTTGTACGACCACCATTGCAGTCAAGTCCCGCGCTCATCCACATCGCAAGCCATCCATAAGTCGCAAGACAAACCCCCACAATACCACATGCGAAACCAGCACTACCCGACCGCGCCAACTAGCATCGATCACCTGGAAACTACTGTTGAACGCCGTCTGCCGCATTAAGATTAGCCATGACACTGCCACTACCACGCTAGATAAGCTCGCGCCCGAAATACCGCGATCGAGACCATTTTAGCCACGCGTCTACGAGCTATGGACAAATTTGGTTAAACGGAGCAAAATCATCACCGACGGTAGCGTCGATCAGCAGCCAACACAAAACGTCCAGTTTGGGAGTAGCAGCAACAGGGACAAACCGCGCTAAAAGCATATACCAACACTTATCGCATAAAACACCAGAGGTCGATCATCGGCTATCGTACCCATCAACGGTCAGGATCTTGCTACGGGTTTGCAATGGAAAACAACTAGCAAAATGCTCGCGCACTAAACTACATCGGACAGCGCCTTTCAGGATGACAAATTGGGATAGTAGGCCACCAAGCATGATGCAGAAGAATTTGGAGTCCACTCGTATCAGTAGGTAGCAAAAAGTATATATATCATCTTATTTCGTAGCAGAATAATAACATACCGTACTGCCGCACTCATTTTTAACACCTTCCTTCTTTGCAATCTACACCCTTTATCTCTCGTTTCATGCCTGCCACTTCATTGAGTCAGACGTCAAAACCGACCACACCCTCTTTATTCATACAGCATCCCATCCGTCGCACAGCATCATTTCTGTCGCATATCGGTCTTGTCCGTCACACCACTTCGCGCCCTTCGCATATCTGCCTCTTCCGTCGCCCCACAGCTCTTGCTTCGCACCGCGCCACTGATCGTCATTGGATTGACGGGAACTTCTTTGACGAAGCTCACAAACCCCGCACTTCCTGTCGCTCTGATAGGAATTAGTGTTATTATATTGGCTGCCCCAGTGAGGCTTTTTCAAAGAAAATTCAGCCGTCAACTCACCTCGCGAGTGGGAATTTCCCGGACATCTTGCAGTATCACCGTCCACTGGCAACGTAGTCGCGGATTGGTACAATTCGCTAAAACAAGGAGCCAAAACCGCGCAGCAGCTATTACATCAGGACCCAGGGAAAGCCCTCACGGAAATATTCAAGCATACTAGCACGTTCGGTCCCCAATCCCATCGCAACTTAGGATTATCACCAGAGTTTCAGTGAAACAAAAATATTAATAGGCTACTCACGCAATCCGCAGCATCTTCCTCACGCACAGCCAGTTCCGAGACAGCAGATCAAAGCACACCTCGCATTTCACAAGACTTCACGCAACCAGCGGACAAACAAGACAGCAATTGTTCCAGCAGCCCGCCCACTACATCTCCATCGCAAAGCCCGCACCCTTCGCCTCCATACAATAAAATCGCATTCAGTAGCCTTCCCGCCGATTTCTACAGTGCCAACCCGCTCACAGACCTATTTTGCCTGGCACAAATGGCACAAGTTATACCAGTCGCAATGGCAACCAGCTTGGTATCGCAAAAATCAATGCCAACGCAATACAGTCTGTCCGCGCCGCGCTTCGTTTCCATGCAGCCACGACGCCTGCCACGCTATTTCACAGAACTAGAAATATTATTCCGGGAAACAGCTGTAACAGATGATGAAGACAAGAAAACCTACGCACTCCGCTACTTGGAGGATACAGAATACGAGCTATGGGGATCCGTGGAAACCTTTCCCGCAACAGCGATGTACGAAGCTTTCAAAGCGTCGATCCAAAAGCTGTACAGTGGAATTATCAGCGAAAGGCAGTATACGCAGGATCATTTGGAGTGGCTAATCGAGGAAACCCTAAGGCTCGGCATTAAAACCGCGGAAAGCCTTTGCAGCTATTACCAGCGGTTTTTAGTAATCACGAAGTATCTCATTAGCCACGAACGGTTATCCGTGCGCCAGCAAAGCGAGTATTTCTTCAAGGGATTCCAAGTGGACGTAGCCACAGAGATGTATCAATGGATGCGGAGCCAGTTCCCCAATGTGCATTGCGGCGACCCCTTCTCATTGGAACAAACATTAGCGGCGGCCCAAGAAGTCATTCAAGGCCAATCGTTTTACGACAAGCTCATCAATAAAACCGCTGGCCTGTTGTACGCTATCAAGTCCGAGTCCCCCACACTGCCCCCACTCAAGTCGGAGTCGCCCTCAGCCACGCAGTATGTCAAGCAAGATGACATGGCTGCAATGTTCGAAAAACTAAGTCAAAGTATGGTGATGTCGCTAACGCAGGTAATGACAGCCAACAATCGCGTGCCGCAAACTTGCTCGTATGGGCCCCCAGGAACCGAGGTCTTTACACTTAGCCACATATCCTGGCGGACTCCGATCGGACTCTGTCGGACTCTGATCGGAGTCTGATTGGAGTCTGGTCGGACTTTCTAGGACTTGAGGTCAGTGTGACACCAGCCAATTTCCATCTCATGTCTGATCAGACTCTGATCAGACTCTGGTCGGACTCTGGTCGGATTCTAGGAGTCTGATAGGAGTCTGAGCTCGGAGTCCTCGGACTGCTGATTTTTTGGGTATTTTTTGGGTATTTTTCCATATTTATCTGATATTTTTTCAATCATAAGCAAAATCAACAAATGAAAAGTGCTGTACATACCACGAATCAAACTCTCAGTCACGCATAAGTGTGACATGAGCCAAAGAAACTGCTGCGCCACGCAGCCAGCTGGAATGTGGCTGCCTAACAGCACTATAGGCATTATTACATCGCCACCTGCCTTTTTTGGACTACTCAGAGGGTTCTGCCTGTCTCGCTCGCTCATTGCCACCCCCACCACAACCCTCAACTTACCTGCGCCCAATGCCCAACACCCGCTCCAGTGCACCGAGGTCCCGAAGCGGCCAATCCCGACTCCCACCGCCCATTGCCTCATCACGCAAGCGAGGCCTGTCCAGCGCCGACGCAAAACCAAAGGCCAAAAAGGTGAGGACAGCGGCAAGCAAGACCGAGGGGCAGGCGGCTGTCAGCCAGCGAGGCGGCTCCAAACGAGGACCTGAAGCTGACGAGGGGCAAGCCTCGCAAAGGTGCGTATGCACTTCTTTCAAATTCCATCATGCTAACTATGTCCCAACTCCCCCATCTGCCACCTCGCTGCCGCCACCTCCACGACTTGTTCGCCTCATCGATCCGCCCTGCGCCACCACGTCACTACCACTATCTCCGCCCGTGATCACAATGCAACCACACCCGGCGCCTAACCCCATGTCCATCCAACCGCCTGCCACTGCCACCACGCCCACCGTCCTCTAACCAACCACTTCAACGAACCGCCGACCCATCACCGGCTGCGACTCAACCGCCCACAACCGCTGCCACGAACCACCTGCAACCACGTCCAACCCCATCCACCTGCGACTCAACCGCCCACAACCGCTGATGCAAACCGCCCACAACCACACCCCGCCATCCACCTGCGACTCAACCGCCCACAACTGCCGCCACAAACCGCTGACGTGAACCGCCTGCAACCACGCCCTGCCATCCACCTGCGACTCAACTGCCCACAACCACCGCCACAAACTGCCGATGCGAACCGCCCACAACCACACCCCGCCATCCACCTGCGCCTCAACCGCCCACAACTGCCGCCACAAACCGCTGACGCAAACCACCTGCAACCATGCCCCGCCATCCACCTGCGACTCAACTGCCCACAACCGCCGCCACAAACCACTGACGCGAATCACCTGCAACCACGCCCCATCACCAACTGCGACTCAACCACCCACAACCATGCCCAACCCCATCCAACTGCCCACGACCACCGCGACAACCCCCCCGCAACCACCAACTGCGACTCAACCACCCACAACCACACCCAACCCCATCCACCTGCGACTCAACCACCCACAACCGCCGCCACAAACCACCCACAACCACACCCCGCCATCCACCTGCAACTCAACCGCCCACATCTGCTGCCACAAACCGCCCACAACCACACGACTGTGACTCAACTGCCCACAACCATGCCCAACCCCATCCACCTGCAACTCAATTGCCCATGACCACTGCCACAAACCACCTGCAACCACATCCAACCCCATCCACCTGCGACTCAACCGCCCACAACTGCTGCCCCATGCCTGCTGTCCATGCTTTTACTATGTAATGTGTATATATAAAATATCAACATTAAATGCTGCTATCTTGCATTACCACTTTTCTTCTACCAGGAAGCCACAACAAAGGTGTGTATGATATTTTATTTATTTCATTGTGTTAACTATGCTTCAGGGCTGAGACAGTTCTTGAGCAGAGTGGGCTCAGCATTGCCCCACCTCCTTGTCCTCGTCCTTGCCCCATCACAGTGGCCAGTACTGAAGAGGAATGTAAGCTGTTACTCGAATTAGATTTTTTTTCTTGCTCAATTGAACAATATTCAGACAAACCAGAACAACAAGCAGAAGACTCCCTTGAAGGGCAAGTACTGACCAGAGGAGGTTCTGGGAAGGAAAAAGATTCAACTGATATGATTAATGGTAGGTGGAGAATGTGTTCCATCTCAATGACTTTCTAATTTATTTGAATTCAGACAAGTCTGAAGAGTGGGATTCTGTAAAGGAAATGGAGACAACTGATATCATTAATGGTAATGTCAAGAATCTGTTTTCATTTCATTGACTTTCTAACTTAATGAATTTAGACCAGTGTGAAGAGTATGGTTCTGGGGAGGAAAAAGATACAATTGATGATACTAGTGGTAAGTCAAGAACCTGTTTCTGTGCCAATGACTTTTAACTTTATGAATTTAGACAAATCTGAAGGGAGTGATGAAAAGGAAAGAGATGAAGCATCCAACAATAGTGGTAAGTTGAGAAACTCTTAACTGTTGTTTTCTTAAGGACCATATGTCCAGATAATTCTGCAATATCAGATGACTTAGGTATGCATTTTAATACTTGTTGGGAACATGTTTAACTCATGGTGTCACCATTGAAGATTTCTCAATGCAGCTTGATGAGCCTCAAATGGAATATGTGTCAGAGGCAAGTGAGAGCATCATTCTCTTGGTATTAAAATTTCATTCCAAATGCAGGTTGCTGAGCCTGACAAAGAATATGTGTCAGAGGCAAGTGAAAACATCTTTTTCTTGGTATTAAAAGTTCATTTGAACAATAGAAGGACTTGAAAGGAGCTTCAAGGACTGTTGGGGGTTTTATGAGGGGCAAAGCACAGGGTAATGTCTTCAATCTTGCAGATGCTGAAGATGCACCCTTGGAGTCTCAATCATCTGTTATGGGGAAGGTCCATCTGTATACTTCTTATGCAGATCCTCATGACAAGCTCCCTGTGATGACCTATGATCAACAGGTTGTTGGGTTTATTTCACCTGTGCTGGAGAAGTTGGCAAGAAAATATCCACATGCTAAAAGTAAGTTGCAATAAATTAATTAAGAAAATGTTTCAAACTGCTCCAGAACAATCAATCCTTGTTTATGATGGTCAGTCATGGGATTTGAAAGGGCCTTACCAGTATGCATTAGAGGATGATGAGTCAATCAAGTGGTTGAAACAGAATGGGGCTTATGTTCTCCCAGTTCTCATTGTAAGTTGGCACTCTTTGCTTTGATTGCTGGGTTACTTATTTAATTAAGACAAATGAAGAGTCCTTATCTGCACAGATTACTAACCCACCTACCTCTGCTACAGTTAGCACTACAGCATCTAGGCTCACCACTCCTGGTGTTGGAGTTCCAGGCCCCTCTACTGGAGATTTAACACATACTGGTTTTCCTGATTGGAAGCAGCAGCTGATGACCTTACTTGATGTTCCCACTCATCTGGCTGAGAGGGCTGACAGAAACCTCCATTTTTGTTATGAAAAGTACAAAGCCTATCTTGCTGCTGTCAGAAAGTTTGAAAAACTTAAAAAAGATGGGGACCAGAGGGCAAAATCTTTCAATAGTACTCAACTCATTGAGATTTTTGCCTCTAGATCTTACTGGTTCTCTCACTATAAGGCTGCATTTTCCAAAGTACACAATTATCAGCCAATGGTTGATTGGTTGGAGAGCAAACAGAATGGACCTTCAGATAAAGAGGCTTGGGGTTTTGTAAAAGATCATTATAGTCTCAAGGACCTGATTAAGTTCATCAAGCAGGATGGAACTCTTGTACTAGGATCATCTTCTCCCAAGAAAGATATAGGAAAGAAGGAGAAAAGTAAAGGAAAGAAGCAGGATGGAGAGTCTTCTAAAGGAAAGAAGAAGGAGAAAGGCAAAGGCAGGAAATTGTGAGTACTGTTGCAGAAACCTGTGTTCATGGAATTGTGTATGTACTATATGTCTTATTGTATGCAAGCAGATGTTTTCCATTATTCTGGATGTTCATTGCACTTTCAACTTGCTTTAAATCATCCCAGAGTTTGCTCTGGCTATGTTTGGCACTAGGATTCCTCCCTTTGGCTGGTGCATCAAAAGCAGAGTTCCCCAACATATCATTTAAAGTCTTCAGTCAATTCATTGAGGAGCAGTTCAGCTCACATGTTACATTGCCCACAATTCTGATAGTGCTGTTCACTCTTGTAGAGAACCCAGACTTGCTCAGTCTGCATGCCAGACAACAAAATCCAGTCTTTGATGAAGAGACAAGGTCTGTTGTTTCAGGATGGATGAAGGCAATGGCAAGAGGTCTCAGCCAAAGACTTGGTGCACAAGCCCCAACCTTGTTCAAAAAGACAGAAAGAAGAGCAGAAATGACAGAAGACCAAAAGGTGACAAAGTTTGGTCAGAAGTTAGATGGTTTAGCAAAGGTCTTGGAGCTATATCCCTATGATAAACATGGTCAATATCTGGGTAGCCTCAAAACAATTTCACAAAAAACAATTGAACCAGTACACATGATTTGCCCTCCATCAGTTACATGTCAGACAACAACATGCCATCCAAGATCATTGCTTCAGCACACCAGGAGCAGAGATATTCCACAAGTCATGCTTGTAAAAAACTCACAGCGCTATGTCCACACTCATGTACTTACTGGGATATGTCCAAAGTGTCATACAATGTATTCTGCTGACCACAAGCGTTTCACTGATCCCAGTAATCAAGATCATTGGTGCAGAGCATATTTGAACAATGCCAAGTATTTGAAAATTGGGCAGAATATTTGGGTGGACAGGCATTTCTCAAATGCAGTACTGAATGGGATGTACAGTTTTCATGCTTCAGCTTCAGCATATAAAGAATACTGGCAAAGGAGCTTTGGAGGTCAGGCTGCAGAAGATAGGAAGATATCAAGGCGGCAAGTTTGGGCTGCATTTGTTCAAGAGTCAATAAGAACTGTTGCAAGTGCAACAGGCATGGACCTTGTGATTCAAGATGATTTGAGACTAGATGAGGTGACAAAAGAGGCATTTGCTAGATTAGGAGGAAATGGGAAGATACAAGTTGCTGAAGGCCATAACTGCTCAGAGTGTACTCAGAAATACAGGACATCAGCAGATGTTATTGATGATGCACCATCTGCTGTCCTGGAAGAAAACAGAATAATCAGGTTGCCTGCAGGTGTTGGACAACAGCCAGTGAGTAATGATGCAGAGGACATGGATGTGGACAGTGCACCTGTGAAGATGGTAGTTGTGGATGGTATAGTGATGGGACCAAATGTATGTATAGCACTTGCACAACATGTGAGCATCACTGATTGTTTTTCAGCATTGTGCATATGATAAGTGTGAAGATGACCTTGCAAATTATAGGGGTGGTGTATTTTGTGCTTATCATGAGTCAGATCATGGTAATAGATGTCATGTCATGGACTGTGCAAGACAAAAGCTGACAGGAACACTGGCATGCTTGCAACATCAAGAGCAATGGAGAAGACATGCTGAGAGTCATTCACAGCAGGCACTGAGAGGTGCAAAGAGAGCATTGAGGCATCCTGGAGAGAACCTACCTTGGCTTCCACAGGTCCAGCAGAATCAACAGCCTCATGATCAGGCTACTCCTGTGAGACAACAGCAGAAGAATTACTTTAATGCTCCAAGGTTTTATTGTGTTGAGACTGTATGTGCACCATGTGGAGTGGTCATTGCATGGACCAAGTTTGCCAAATCAGAGTCACCAACACGAATACTGGATTACCTGGAAGAGATTTACCCAACAGAAGAGTCCAGACCATCATATGTGTGCATAGACAAGGCATGTATTCTGTTGAGATCATGCATCAGTAGGGGTCGATGGGACATATGGAAGAATACCACCTGCTTCATTGTTGACTCATACCATTACAAGAATCACAGCAAGAATGATATGCTATGCCAAACATGGTGCAATCCTGCACCACTGGATGGTTCAGCACCAAATCTTGTTGTTTCTGGAAGGGACAAGCATGGCCAGCTTTATTATAAGCGTGCCTTCAATACCCAGGCATGTGAGCAATTGAATGCTTGGATAGGGGGGTTTGAGTCAATTTTGAAGAGAATGGTGCCAGCTAACTTTAACTGGTTAATGCATACCATGCTATTTTATCACACAAGGAATGTGATTGAGAAGCAGAAGCAGGGTGAGAAAAGTGTGGAGAGAGAGGATAGTGATAGTGAAAATGAGTGATTGAGTTGTAACATACATACTTTGTAACATTAATTAGGTTGTCAGTTGTTCTGATCAGACTGGGTAAATTTCTTCTCTACAAGTTAATTATTTAGTTTGTCAATCAGAGTCTGATTGGAGTCTGATTGGAGTCTGACCAGAGTCTGACCAGATAGTGCAAATTTCTTCTCTGCAGTTAATTATTCAGTTTGTCAGTCAGAGTCCAATCAGAGTCTGATCGGAGTCTGACCAAAGTCTGATCAGAGTCTGATCGGAGTCTGATCGGAGTCTGATCGGACTTGTCGGAGTCTGATCGGAGTCCAATAGGATATGTGGGGGAGTGTAAAGTACTGCAGGAACCGGCGCTAACGCAGCACCGCTAGGAAACCATGGATGCAACTTTTGCGGGGACATCGCACATTATATAAGCCGCTGCCCGGAAATTGAGCGATACATGGCAAACAGGAAAATCGCAAAAAGCGCGGATGGTCGCGTCGTCGCGCCACCAAGGGAATACTTTAAAGGAGAATGTAGATGAATATCACTGACGCACAGAGCCAACCTTGACAACAGCAAGCATCCGGCCCACAATGTATTATACCACATGTAACAACAATACCAATACACTCTCAACCGCCACCCCCGTCATGGCCTACCACACAACAGTCGAGGACATGGAAGACGAAGAAGAACAGCTGCAGCATAGACTAGTCATGTTGCAAATGCGGAAGAAGACAGTATTGGACCGGGTAGAGATTCCGCAGCGTGCAAAGGGGAAGGAAGCAGTTTCCACAGGGACTAGGGACACAGAGAGGCCGACAGAAATTGTATCGCCCGAAGTATCAAAGGAAACACCCACGACGCATCCATTCACCGACGTCCACGACGCCAACTATCAACCACCTTTGGATCGACCATACGCCTCACTTCCAAAACACCGTGACGCAACCTACACAACCCTGTCGCCTGTGCAGAACGAGAAACTGGTACAACACGTCTTCAAATGCACGTTGCAAAGTCACGTGACGCATATGAGCTACGAGGAGCTACTGGCAGTATCTCCGGATCTCCGTGCCAAGCTGCGCGAGTATTTAACTCCGCACCGTATTCCGGTCCCGACGCAAGCAACACCCACGACGTTTGCAGATGCACACCTATATGGCGCCAACACTGTGCGCGAAGTATACGCTATGCCAGACCTGGCAGAAGCCTTTTACAACGTTGAAGGACCAGGCAAGCCTCACCTACGGGTCGCGAAGGAGTCGCAACAAATCTGCTGCATACAAGGACTGATAGACGAACGAGCAGAGGTCGATTGCGTAGTGGACCCCGGATGCTCCATAATCTGCATGTCAGAAGCGGTTTGCAACCAGCTCGGGATCCCGTACAACCCGACAATCAAAATAGATATGGAGGCCGCAAACGGTGAAGTAGACATGTCACTCGGAATTGCTAACAATATCCCGTTCCGCATAGGCAACATCGATTTATACTTCCAAGTCCACGTTATCCACTCCCCCGCCTACGACATCTTGCTTGGCCACCCATTTGACATTCTAACGCGATCCATAGTACACAACTACAGCAACAAGGATCAGACCATCACGATCCATGACCCAAATAGCAACGCTGTAGTAACCATTCCGACAATGCCCCGCAGCTGGCCAAAGTACCACATGCGCAAGAAAGAGCAGTCGGATTTTCAGCAGACCTCAAGGAATTGACGCAAACTCATGAAGAGGTAGCTTGTATACTAACGATGGACCTGCATACCCAGAAGCCGTTAGGTATTCAAGCATACACTGCAGTACCGTCTTTACCACCCGCCAATCATGTACATATTTCCGAGCCCAATACCAATAGCAACTTGGCTCGTCTTTATCTTGGTGCCACGCTAAGTTTACATGAAGTCAAAACCAACGCTTGCGACCCACTCACGCAAGCATATATAAACGCCACCATATTCCGTAATAACCACAAGCCTACAACGTCAGCTACACACAAACAGACTTCCACAGCACACACCCTATGCACTGTAACAGCCAACGCAAACCTGCGTCACAATAATATATCACCCGTCCTCCTATCTGCGCAAAAGAAGAAATACAAACCCGTCACTAAGAAAGTAAAACCCGTCATCAGTCAGTTACTGAAGGAATTCAGAATCACTCGCGAAATCAAGGGTGATCCACTCGCCAACCTACCAAAGCTAAGCACGACGCCACCGGGAATTTACACCATTTGGGCGATACACAGAAGAACAAAAGAGAACACTGGAGCAAGAACATGGAAGCGAATTTCTAGGGCCCGAAGAAACGAAACTGATGCACAAAATTTATGGTAAAGCATGACCAGGCATTCGCCTGGGACAACAGCGAGCGAGGCAAGTTCAAAACGGAGTTCTTTCCGCCAGTAGATATTCCGACGGTACCGCATACGCCTTGGGTTACCCTCAAATTCCTCATACAGGTTGCGCTGGTTTTGCGTACTGAAGAAAACCGGGAAGCTGCGGCTTGTACACTCGCTAGAACCACTCAACGCGGTCACCATCCGACACTCTGGAGTCACGCCTATTCCGGAACACTTAGCGGAGAATTTCGCAGGCTGCGCATGCGGCGCAATGTTGGACCTTTTCATCGGATACGATGAGCAACCGTTGGCTGAGGACTCGCGCGACTTAACCACCTTCCAGACACCCTTTGGAGCCATGCGCCTAACCACTTTGCCTATGGGATGGATGAACTCGGTCCCGATCTTCCATGATGACGTCACTTGCATCCTACAACCGGAAATACCAGACCTCACAATTCCGTACATTGACGACGTACCAGTCAAAGGCCCACCCACGCGCTACAAACGAGATGACGGTACCTACGAGACGATACCGGACAACCCGGGGATCCGACGCTTCGTATGGGAGCACTTCCAAGGTCTCAACCGAGTGGTGCAATGCATGAAGTACGCAGGAGGTACTTTCTCCAGAAAGAAGCTAGTACTATGTGCGCCCTCAATCACCATGGTAGGACATTTATGCACGTACGAGGGACGTAAACCCGAGAAAGACCTACTCGCTGCAGTCAAGAATTGGGCTCCATGTACATCCCTATCCGAGGTCCGCGCATTCCTAGGAACCATAGGAGTAGCACGCATATTCATCAAAAACTTCGCTCGTAAAGCAAGTCTGTTGGTAGCGCTGACCAGAAAGGACGTACCATTCACCTTCGGAGAAGAGGAAAAAGCCGCGCAAGAAGCTCTCAAACAAGCCCTTCTCTCTTTGCCCGCGCTGCGACCCATCAACTACAAGTCCGACGCACCAGTAATCTTAGCAGTGGATACCTCTTGGATCGCCGTGGGATTTTTCCTGTGTCAATGCGACCCTGACAAGCCATCAGTCCGGTACTACAACTGCTTCGGATCAATCACACTAAACAAGAGAGAAGCGCACTTTTCACAGCCAAAGCTGGAAATTTATGGACTGTTCCACATGCTGAAAGCGCTCAAGCTCTATCTTATAGGAGTCCGGAACCTAATTGTGGAAGTTGACGCGCGTTACATCAAAGATATGCTTAAGAATCCGGATATCACCCCATCAGCGTCAATCAACCGATGGATCTTGTCGATCCTCACCTTCCATTTCAAGCTAGTACATGTGCCTGGCCGACTTCATGCGCCCGATGGACTATCTAGACGACCGCGGCAACCATTGGATGAGGAACCTGACGCAAAGGAAGATGAAGAATTCGATGACTGGATCGACAATCTCTACGGGTTCATGCATCAGATCAACACCGCATCGCCCCGAGCATTCATACAGCAGTCAAGTCTACCACAGCATTGGAAGTCAAAAGAGCTAGAAAAGGAGCCAGGAGCGAGCTTAGGAAAGATCAAGGAAAAATGTGGAAAGCCGGTCACAGCCTATTGTTTGACCAATCCACATACGCCGCCACCGGAGAATGAGCGATCGCAGATACCTGAAGGAGAGGAGGACAACACGTTCAAAGGAGTATTCCCATGGAGGAGCGAGACCACATCGAGGGACGAAGAAAAGCTACGGTTAGCAAAGCGATTTTTGACGGATCTGGAATGCCCCGACAACATGTCAGCCGAGGAAAATAGCCAGTTCACGTGGTATTGTACCAAATTCTTTATAAGGGATGATAAGCTGTGGTTAAAGGACAGGAATGGAGCGCACAAGATTGTTTTGGATCCAGACAAGCGAATAAACGTGTTAAGCAGTTGCCACGACGAACTAGGACACCGCGGATTCTATGCTATGCGCTCAATAATCACGCAACGGTTTTGGTGGCCGCAGATGCAAGACAATATCAAATGGTACATCGAGTCCTGTCACGAATGCCAAGCGCGGCAATTGCAATTATACCGCATTCCGCCCATTGTCGCGGAACCCGCGCCAATTTTTGCCAAAGTCTACCTGGACACTATGCATTTACCACCGTCGAATCAATATAAGTACCTAGTCCAAGCGCGCTGTTCCCTAATGCACTACCCAGAATACCGCGCCCTACGTTGGGAAACAGCTAACGCTATAGGCGACTGGATTTTCGAAAGACCTCAATTTGCGTGGGGAAGGATTGACGTGGCAATATAGTACCGGACAACGGAGCCACCATCCTCCCATGCGGTCGCCACCATCTGGCCAAGCAAATACCAGCATTCAAACCACATCACGCATTATCAGGTTTACAACTCGCGCGCTAATGGATTGTTCCAGAATTTAGAATGCCCAGCCACTACGACGTCCGACAACAGCCCTAGTCAAAGAAGCGCACGGATTCCAACTGGGCCCCCCCGGCGTGCCGAATTCGGTCTTTCTGGTCTTCAACGCCATCCACGCCGATGTCTACCTTCCGGAAGGAGCCGAAACCGCGCAGCAGCTATTACATCAGGACCCGGGAAAGCCTCACGGAAATATTCAAGCATACTAGCACCTTTGGTCGCCAATCCCGTCGCAATCTAGGATTATCACCGGAGTTTCAGCGAAACGAAAATATCAATAGGCTACTCACGCAATCCGCAGCATCTTCCTCACGCACAGCCAGTTCCGAGGCAGCGGATCAAAGCACACCTCGTGTTTCACAAGACTTCACGCAACCAGCGGACAAACAAGACAGCGATCGCTCCAGCAGCCCGCCCACTACATCACCATCAATAAGCCTGCACCCGTCGCCTCCACACAATAAAATCGCATTCAGTAGCCTTCCCGCCGATTTCTACAGTTCCAGCCCGCTCGCAGACCTATTTCGCACGTCACAAACCGCACAAGTTATACCAGTCGCAATGGCAACCAGCTCGGATTCGCAAAAATCAATGCCAACGCAATACAGTCCGTCCGCGCCGCGCTTCGTCTCAACGCAGCCACGACGCCTGCCACGCTATTTCGCAGAACTAGAAATATTATTCCGGAAACAGCTGTAACAGATGATGAAGACAAGAAAACCTACGCGCTCCGCTACTTGGAGGACACGGAATACGAGCTATGGGGATCAGTAGAGACCTTTCCCGCACCAGCGACGTACGAAGCTTTCAAAGCATCGATTCAAAAATTATACAGCGGAGTTATCAGCGAACGGCAGTACACGCAGGATCATTTAGAACGGCTAATCGAAGAAACCCTAAGGCTCGGCATTAGAACCGCGGAAAGCCTGTGCAGCTATTACCAGCGGTTTTTAGTAATCACAAAGTACCTCATTAGCCACGAGCGGCTATCCGTATGACAGCAAAGTGAATATTTCTTCAAGGGATTCCAAGTGGACGTAGCCACAGAAATGTACCGATGGATGCGAAGCCAGTTCCCCAACGTGCATCGCGGCGACCCCTTTTCGTTGGGAACAAACATTAGTGGCGGCCCAAGAAGTCATTCAAGGCCAGTCTTTCTACAACAAGCTCATCAATAAAACCGCTGGCCCATCGTACGCCATAAAGTCCGAATCCCCCGCACCGCCCCCACTCAAGTCGGAGTCGCCCTCAGCCACGCAGTATGTCAAGCAAGAAGACATGGCGGCAATGTTCAAGAAACTGAGCCAAAGTATGGTGATGTTGCTAACACAGGTAATGACGGCCAACAATCGCGCGCCGCAAACTCGCTCGTACGGGCCCCCAGGGACAGGTACTAATGCAACACCGCTAGGAAACCACGGATGCAATTTTTGTGGAGACATCGCCCATTATATAAGCCGCTGCCCGGAAGTTGAGCGATACATGGCAAACGGGAAAATCGCAAAAAGCGAGGACGGTCGCATCGTCGCGCCAACAGGCAGCTACATTCTGCGATACAACCCGGGAATCCGACGCTTCGTATGGGAGCACTTCCAAGGTCTCAACCGAGTGGTGCAACGTATGAAGTACGCAGGCGGTACTTTCTCCAGAAAGAAACTAGTGTTATGTGCGCCCTCGATCACCGTGGTAGGACATTTATGCACGTACGAAGGACATAAACCCGAGAAGGACCTACTCGCTGCGGTCAAGAACTGGGGCCCCGTGCACATCTTTACCCGAAGTCCGTGCATTCCTAGGAACCGTAGGAGTAGCGCGCATATTCATCAAGAACTTTGCCTGCAAAGCAAGTCCATTGGTAGCGCTGACCAGAAAGGATGTACCATTCACCTTCGGAGAAGAAGAAAAAGCCGTGCAAGAAGCGCTCAAACAAGCCCTCCTCACTTTGCCCGCGCTGCGACCCATCAACTACAAGTCCGACGCACCAGTGATCTTAGCCGTGGATACCTCTTGGATCGCCGTGGGATTTTTCCTGTGTCAATGCGACCCTGACAAGCCATCGGTCTGGTACTACAACCGCTTCGGATCAATCACACTAAACGAGCGAGAAGCGCGCTTTTCGCAGCCGAAGCTGGAAATTTATGGACTGTTCTGCGCGCTGAAAGCGCTCAAGCTCTATCTCATAGGAGTCCGGAATTTAATTGTGGAAGTCGACGCGCGTTACATCAAGGATATGCTCAAGAATCCGGATATTGCCCCATCAGCGTCGATCAACCAATGGATCTTGTCGATCCTCACCTTCCATTTTAAGCTAGTCCATGTGCCTGGCCGACTCCATGCGCCCGACGGACTATCTAGACGACCACGGCAACCATTGGATGAGGAAACCGACGCTAAAGAAGAGGAAGAATTTGACGATTGGATCGACAATCTTTATGGGTTCATGCATCAGATCAACACCGAGCCGTCTCGAGCATCCACCAAGCAAGTAAGTCTACCACAGCGTCGGAAGTCAAAAGAGCCAGAAAAGAAGCTAGGAGCGAGTTTAGGAAAGATCCAGGAAGGACGTAAAAAGCCTGGCACAACGTATTGTTTGACCAATCCACATACGCCGCCATCGGAAAATGAGCGATCACAGGTACCTGAAGGAGAAGAAGACAACACATACGAAGGAGTGTTCCCGTGGAGGAGCGAGACCGCATCGAGGGACGAAGAAAAGCTACGGCTAGCAAAGCGATTTTTGACAGATCTGGAATGCCCTGACAACATGTCAGCCGAGGAAAATAGCCAGTTCACGCGGTATTGTACCAAGTTCTTTATGAGGGATGATACGCTGTGGTTAAAAGACAGGAACGGAGCGCACAAGATTGTGTTGGATCCGGATAAACGGATAAACGTGTTGAGCAGTTGCCACGACGAACTAGGACACCACGGATTCCACGCTATGCGCTCGATAATCACGCAACGGTTTTGGTGGCCACAGATGCAAGACAATATCAAATGGTACATCAAGTCCTGTCGCGAATGCCAAGCGCGGCAATTACAGTTATACCGCATCCCGCCCGTCGTCGCAGAACCCGCACCAATTTTTGCCAAAGTCTACCTGGACACTATGCATTTGCCACCGTCAAATCAATATAAGTACCTAGTCCAAGCGCGCTGTTCCCTAATGCACTACCAGAATATCGCGCCTACGTCGGAAACGGCCAACGCTATTGTGATTGGATCTTGAAGACCTCATTTGTCAGTGGGGAGTTTAGTGGAAATAGTAACGGACAACGGAGCGCCCATCATCCGCGCAGTCGCACATTTGGCAAAGAAGTATCAGATTAACCACATCCGCATTTCAGGTTACAACTCGCGCGCCAACGGGATTGTAGAACGCAGCCACTACGACGTCCGACAAGCTCTAGTCAAAGCAAGCGACAGATCCAACTGGGCTCCGGTGCTACATTCGGTCTTCTGGTCGGAACGCGTCACGGCAAGACGTCGCATGGGAGTATCGCCCTATTTCGCGGTCACCGGCACACATCCCCTCCTTCCGCTCAATATATCGGAAGCTACGTACCTACTACCGCCGCCCGACGCATTCCTGTCAACAACCGAGCTCATCGCCCGACGCGCCACAGAACTACAGAAGCGGCATGCGCAAACAGAGGTTTTGAAGAGCAAGGTCTACGAAGCGCGCATAGCAGCGGCAATACGATTCGAAAAAGAGCACCCGACAGTAATTCGGGACTTTGACTTCAAACGCGGCGCACTGGTATTGGTCCGCAACACTGCAATCGAGAAGTCGCTAAACAGAAAGATGCGCCCGCGCTACATCGGCCCATACGTCGTCCTACGTCGCAACCACGGCGGCGCATATCTCCTTTGCGAGCTCGACGGAACAGTTCTCGACCGACCGTACGCAGCATTCCGAGTTATTCCTTACTTCGCGAGGCATCGGATAAGCATACCGGACAATGTATTAGACGCGTTGGAAGAACGCATGCGGCAAATGGCGGACTCCTACTCACAAGGCGATGATGATCCACCAGCGCAAATCGTACCGGAAGAAGAACTCGCGGACGATCAGTCCGACCCGGAATCTGACATGGACGAGCCAAGACATCATTAAGCCTTCATCCTTCGCACCCTTTCATTCACTTATCGGTTTCATTTTCGTAGATAAAATTGCAACAGCACTATTTCCGCGCTAGGACAAGCGCGCTCACTTTTCTTTTCTTTTTTTGCACCTCTGCACAACTTCGTGCCCGTCGCATATCGGCCTCATACCGTACGACATCTACGGACTCAGCCCATCGCACCGACCGTCACGCCCACCCGTCCCCCCCCCCCCCCCCCTGCCAAAAAAAAAAAAATTTCTCTGCGCGCATCCGTCGCTCCACAGCTCGTTACTTTGGCCCGCAAATCGGATCGTCGATCGGAATTGACGGAAACTTCTTTGACGAGCTCACAGACCCCGCCTTCCATGTCGCTCCGATAGGATGTATTTGTATTATATTGACCTGCCCCAAGTGAAGGGACTATCTCAAAGAAAATTCAGCCGTCAACTCCGACGGAAATCACCTCGCGAGCGGGATCTTCCCGGACATCACTCGCAGTATCAACAATCCAACATGGCAACAAGTATCACTGATTGTACAGAATTCGCTAAAAAACAAGGAGCCGAAAACCGAGCAGCAGCTATTACATCAGGACCCCGGGGAAAGCCCTCAACGAAATATTCAAGCTACGAGCACCTATTGTCGCCAAAACCGTCGCCCAATTCGGGAATTGATTCAACCGAGTTTCAGCGAAACGAAATATCAATAGGCGACTAACGCAATCTCGCAGCAGCTTCGCTCACGCACAGCCAGGGTTCTCCGAGGCAGCGGATCAAAGGCAACCTCGTGTTGTCACAAAACTTTGTCACGCAACCAGCAGGACAAACAAGAACGGCGATCGCTCCACGAGCCCCGCCGCCTACGCACCATGCAAATAAGGCCCTGCACGCGTCGCCTCCAACACAATAAAATCAGCATTCAGTAGGCCTCCCGCCGGATTTCACAGTTCGCAGCACCGGCTCGCAGACCTAATTTCGGCACGTCACAAACCGCAACAAGTTATACCAGTGCAATGGGCAACCAGCTCGGATTTCGGCAAAAATCAATGCCAACGCAATACAGTCGGATCCGCGCCGCCTTCGTCTCAACGCAGCCACAGAACCCCTGCCACGCTATTTCGCAGAAACTAGAAATATTATGCCGGGAAACAGCTAGTGACAGAATGATGAAGACAGAAAACATACGCGACTCCGCTACTTGGAGAGACACGGAATACGAGCTGATGGGGATCGTGAGACCTTTACCACGCAACCACGGTACGTACGGAGGAGCTTTTCAAAGCATCGATTAAAGAAATTAAATACAGCGGTAGTTATCAGCGAAACGGCAGTACACGCAGATCATTTAGATACGGCTAATCGAAGAAACCACTAAGGCTCGGCATTAGAACCGGCGGAAAGCCGTGCAGCTATCGACAGCGGTTTTAGTAATCAAAAGTACCGCCATTATGACGCCGAGCGGCTATGCCGTGTGAACAGCAAAGTGAAGATTTCTGTCAAGGGATTCCAAAGGTGGACGTAGCCAACAGAATGTACCGTGGAATGCGAGCCAGTTCCCCAACGTGCATCGCGGCGACCCCTTTTCGTTGGAACACACATAGAGTGAGCGGCCGAAAAAAAAAAACACAAAGAGGGTCATTCAAGGCGCAGTCTTTTCTACAACAAAGCTCATCAATAAAACCGCTGGCCATCGTACGCCAAAGTAACGAATCCCGCCGCACACCGCCCCCACAATCCCCCCACCACCCCGCGGAGTCGCCCGTCAGCACGCAGTATGTCAAGCAAGAAGACATGGCGGGGGCGAGTTTGTCGAGAAACTGAGTGCAAGTATGGTGATGTACGCTAAACACAGGTAGATGACGGCCAACAATGCGCGCCGCAAACTCGCTCGTACGGGCCCCCAGGACAGGCTAACTAATGCAAACACCGACTAGGAAACCAGGCGATGCAATTGTTTGTGGAGACATCGCGCCATGTATATAAGCCGCTGCCCGGAAGTTGAGCGATACATGGGCAAACGGGAAAATCGAAAAAAGCGAGGACGTCGCATCGTCGCAGCCAACAGGCGGCTACATATCTGCGATACAACCCGGGAATCCAGACGCGTCGTATGGGAGCACTTCCAAGGTCTCAACCGAGTGGTGCACGTATGAAGTACGCAGGCGGTACTTCTCCAGAAAGAAACGACTAGGGTTTGTGCGCCCTCGATCACCGTGGTAGGACATTTATGCACGTACAAGGACATAAACCCGAGAAAGACCTACTCGCGGACGTTCGTCAGGATCTTGCTATGGGTTTGCAACAGGGAAAAGACTAGCAAATTGCTCGCGCACTAAACTACATCGGACGGCACCTTTCAGGATGGCAAATTAGGGATAGTAGGCCACCAAGCATGATGCAGAGGAATTTGAGTCCACTCGTATCAGTAGGGAAGTAAAAAGTATATATATCGTAGATAGAAAATAACATACCGTACCACCGCACTCATTTTAACACCTTCCTTCTTGACAATCAATAACCTTCATCTCTCGTTTCACGCCTGCCACTTCATTGAGTCAGACGTCGAAGCCGACCACACCCTCGTTATTCGTAGCGTCATTGCCGTCACACATTGGTCTCATCCGTCGCACATGGTCTCTACAGCGTCATTGCCGTCACACATTGGTCTTATCCGTCGCACCACTTCGCACCTTCCGCACTTGGACCTTCGCATATTTTCTGCCTCTTCTGTCGCCCCACAGCTCTTGCTTCGCACCGTGCCTCTGATCATCATCGGATTGACGGGAACTTCTTTGACGAAGCTCACAAACCCCGCACTTCCTGTCACTCCAATAGGTTTTAGTGTTATTAGCAGCACAAAAAAGAAGGACCGGTCCGTCAACTACAATTGCTCACCAAAGCATTAAGCATGTCTTTTTCCACCACCAAACCCTTACCTGAAACTGCCGCTGATATGCACAATCTCGCAAAACAAGCATTTGCTGCAGGCAAACTAACATGTGATGTAGTCACGTCGTTAATCTTCCTCCACAGCATGGAGTCTCTTCCAAACCTACAAAGCCTAGTGAACCACAACCTCTCCATGGCAACCGTCGAAAACCTTACCTCCCCGTGTATCATGCGGTTACTGGAAATGAACAACGCCTCCGTGACTCTGGCAGGAGCTCTGCCTCATGCCGACGCCCTTATTGCTCATCCCACCCAGTCAACTCCCACATGCAGCAACTGTAAAAAGGTCGGACACTCTGCCGACTACTGTATCTCCCTGGAGGAGGAATGGCTGGAAACAATTGAAGCAAGAAGCTGAGAGTTGCTCAGTAACGCGAGCAGGACAAAGGGAAACCTACAGATAAACAAAAGGAAAATTCGAGTCACGATCCAGAAACAGGAAAAGCATTCTTCCTGGAAATAGACTCAAACACAACATCAATCCGTCATCACCTGATACGAACCCCGGTTTTGCTGGCCTCGCCTCCGACTCCATTGAAAATATCATGACCTCTCTTGACTCCATTGAATATGATGGCTGGCTTGCAAATGAGGAGGAGATTGAGACATCTGTTGATTGGAACAACATGAGCATGACACACACATCTGACATCGCCACCTTATCTGAACCAATTCACCACCCAAGCAACAGCCTACCCCTAGGAACACACCCGTTCTATTGCGACACAGGCACCACAGTTCACATCTCACCGAATAAAGATGATTTCATTAACTTACGGCCTGTCCCGGGAGCTAGAACAGTAAGAGGCATTGGAGGATCAACAATCAAGGCAATCAGCATTGGTGAATCTTTTGAACACACCCTACTATGAACCGACACTCAACTAGTACTAAAAGACACCCTATACATCCCCACATCGACATTCGCCTTATCTCTGTGAGCACTGTCATACGCGACTCACAAATCTGGATCACTTTCGGCAACACAACTGATGGTTGCTGGATCACGGCAAATTGTCAAACACCGTAATCGCCCGAGGAAAATTCACGTCCAAAAATCTGTATGCCCTTCAGCTTCACCATGCTAGAATAGACCGTGCCTATTCCGCACTACACACACCCAACCTAGAAACATGGCACCGTTGCCTTGGCCATGCAAACTACCAGTCAATAATTGACATGCTCCGAAATGGCACAATCACTGGTACGACCTCCACTTCCATCCGTATTCCACCCAAATGTGACTCCTGTGTCATCGGAAAACAGACAAGAAACCCTGTTTCCAAAAAGCGCAGTGAGCACAGTAGGGCAACGAGACGGCTGGAAAAGGTCTGGGTAGACTTATGTGGACCCATGGATGTACAGTCACAGCACGGCAATAATTACATCATGAATATCATCGACGATTACTCTAACTATGCATGGAGCATCCCCCTTAAAACAAAAGACCAAGCATTCCCGGAACTAAGAGCATGGGAAATAGCGCGCGAAAATGAAACTGACTCTAGAATAGGCACTTACCAAACTGACAATGGCAAACTCAAAACCAATGAAATGGCAACATGGCTCAAAAACCGCGGGATCAGGCATGAATTCTCAGCTCCACACACATCAGCTCACATAGGACGAGTCAAACGACTACACTGGACACTCATGGGAAAAACTGTCACAATGCGCATCTATGCAAACCTTCTTCCCTTTCTTTGGGATGAACTTTATCTCACAGCAACCCACCTACACGTGAAAACCACCACTGCCACACTTCGAGGAAAAACTCCACATGAGCTATGGTATGGAAAAATCCCAGACTATTCCTACCTACGTGAGATTGGGTGTCGAGCATTTGTATTAATCCAAAACAAACACAACCCAAAAATCTACAAGCAATCCCTCAAATGTGTACTCATTGGCTATGATGCCAAGTCCAAAACTTATCGTTGCTACCACCACACGACAAAGAAAGTCATAAGTTCCTACCATGTCCAGTTCCTTGAGAGTCACCATGGACAAATGCCAACAAATGCCAAAACTACCACACCGTCCCCACCACTGTCAGGAGCCCCTGCCCAATGTCCTTCAACCATCACTGTGTCACCACCAACCCCAGACTCCAACGACGAAGTCATCCCTGTCCTATCACCGGCCATCAATGCAACTGAACCGACTGTGCCAAATGCGCCCAATGCCCAACTGCAGCCACCTACTCTGGCAGCAAACCCCCCCAACAACAACATTATCATGACACAACATGCTGAGGCAACGGACAATCCTCAGCGCCGCTCTGGCCGCATAGAGCAGAACCTTCAAAATCCTGCACAACCCTCCCACTTCCAACAGGTTCTCCAAGAGTCAAAACTCAGCGCTGACCGCGTTGCACAAGCACAAAAGGAAAAGCACCCTGCCTTTTGGGATTACATCCACTATGCTGATATCTCCGAAAATGAAGCAAAGCTCACAGAGCTCCTAGCCTCACATCCCGATCTCTGCTTTCATCTCAATGGGGACCAAACTGATGATACACCAAACACCTGGGCTGAGGCCCAACAATCACCTGATGCCAATAAATGGCTGGCCGCTTATAATGAGGAGCTAAAATCTCTAAAAGAAATGGACGTCTATGACCTTGTACCTCGCAGCCAAGTTCCTGCCACCCAACAAATCCAGAAAGGAAAACCTGTCTTCCAGATTAAACGCAACGAGACCGGTACCCCCATCCGTTACAAAATCCGCCACATTTTCAAGGGTTTTGAACAAATTTACGGACAAGACTACACCAAAACTACCTCTCCTACTGCCCATATGGAATCTTGGCGCCTTGTTTTACACATTGCTGCCACCTTGGACTGGGATATACAACAAGTTGACGTAAAGACGGCTTACCTGTATGGTCTTCTCCCCAACAATGAAACCCAATTCATGGAACAACCCCAGGGCTTTGAGGAACCGGGCAAGGAGTCGTGGGTCTGGAGTCTCAAACAAAGCCTGTATGGAATGAAACAAAGCGGACGTGTTTGGAACAAGACCCTGAATGACGCAATGGTCTCGTGGAAATTTAAACGGCTATCAGCTGAGTACTGTGTTTACTACCAACGCACGACAGAGGGTATCAGCATAGTCATTGTACATGTTGATGACTTCCTACTTGCCTCTAGCTCCAAAGCCTCCAACAATCTCATCAAAAGACAAATGCGCGAGCATTGGACAACAACCGACTTAGGCGAAACGCGTTTTTGTGTTGGCATATCCATTTCCCGCGACCGAACGTGTCATACCATCTCCTTGTCTCAGACAGCGCTAATCGACAAGCTAACTTCCCAATTTGGCCAGACTGACGCCAACCCTATATTGGTCCCAATGGACCCCGGCCTTAAACTCAGTCGCCCAGACCTTTCCGCTCTGTCCGAGGAGGAGCAACATCATCTATCGCAACTACCATACAGGTCCATCGTTGGCTTACACCCACACGTTAAACATATGGACATCAAGTACCACTTTCTACGAGAATCTGTTGAAAACAGCAACATCCAAATACTATACGTCCATACAAACGACAACATAGCAGACATCCTTACAAAACTGCTCGAATGCCAGAAATTCATCCGACTCCGAAAATTCCTTGGCCTATGCGACGAAGTCAATAACAGGAGGAGCACCGTGACATCGCAATGAGGAGGAGTGTTGGAGTGAACGCATCACGAGTCACGACGAACAATAGAAGATGAACGGCTTAACACGCATTAAGCAACATGCATCGCTATTATACCGCTTTACATCTTTCATACGCCTCCCCCAATCCCCCTGTTAAGCTGACCACTTGCACTACGTATAAATACGACTCAATGTCGTCTACTCACCTCAGTCCGAATACAAGAGACTGAGGTGAGTATCCCATTCAATCTGCCCTAGACACCCAAACTCATTTATATCCGTAGAATATACTTTAGGTACATTGTTACGCAGTCAGTCCGAATACAAGAGACTGAGAATATACTTTAGGTTTTCTATTCAACAGTCAATGGATCTAACAACAAAGGAGGTATGATCACTCATGAAGTTGATCTAATCATGAGTTACCAGGGACATCAAGAACGAGCAACCTTTGAAATCTGCAAGTTAGGAAAGACTAACATAATCATAGGTTCTACATGGTTATGAAAGCATAATCTGGACATCAACTGGACCACCAGAGAAATAAAGTTGACCTGTTGTCCACAATCATGTGGACACAAACAAAGAGAATGGACGAAGGAGAGAGAAAAGAAAACCAAAGCGGCAGAGCACTGGGAGTCCAACATGCATATTTGGGAAAAAGAACGCGAGTTGGACTTTGCGCTTTGGTTAGAGCAAAAGGAAAGGGAGGAGTTGAATTTGGATTTCCTAGATCAATGGAAACACCCAAAAATTCTATAAAGAAGGACACAAATACAAGTTCCTTCTGTCTGGAATCAAATCAGACAACCCAAAATGGATTAGGGAGTTGAAGAAACAGGAACCAAAGGATTTGGTGCTGCCGCAGTATCACAAGTATTTACACTTGTTTGAAAAAACTGCGTCAGAAAGAATGCTGGTTAGAAAGCCTTGGGATCACGCTATTGATCTTAAACAAGGTTATCAACCTAGGAAAGGAAAGGTGTATCCTTTATCACCAGATGAACTCAGCAAAGTCAGGGACTTTGTTGATGATCAATTAAAAAAGGGGTACATCAGACCTTCAAAATCACCGCAAACATTGCCAGTGTTCTTTGTAAAGAAAAAAGATGGAAAAAAGAGAATGGTACAGGATTACCATTACCTAAACAAGTGGACAGTTAAAAAGAACTATCCATTACCATTGATATTGGAGCTTGTGGATTGAGCAGGACAAGCAAAACACTTCACCAGGTTAGACCTCAGGTGGGGTTATAATAACGTACGGATCAAGGAAGGAGATGAATGGAAGGCCACCTTTACTACACCTGAAGGTTCTTTTGAACCAGTAGTAATGTATTTTGGGCTTACCAACTCTCCGGCAACCTTCCAAGCTATGATGAACGACATATTTAGGGATATGATAAATGAAGGAAAAGTCATTGTATACATTGATGACATCCTTATTTATACAAAAACCGAAAAAGGGCACAACGAAATAGTGCTCGAAGTTCTCCGGCATTTGGAAGAAAACGATCTTTATGTTAAACTGGAAAAATGTGTATGGAATGTGCAGGAAGTTGAATTCCTAGGGGTCATCATTGGTCCTGATGGAATTAAAATGGATCCAAAGAAAGTTGATGCTATCCTTAATTGGCCCACACCTGGCAGTGTCAAGGATGTACAATGTTTCTTGGGCTTGGCAAATTACTACAGAAGATTTGTCCAAGACTTTGCCAAAATTGCACGACCATTGCATAATTTGGTCAGAAAAGATAAACAATGGGAATGGAAGGAGGAAGAAGAAAATGCTTTTAAAACTTTAAAAAAAACATTTACAGAACAACCCCTTCTTGTCGCGCCAGACTCCGACAAGAAATTCAGAATAGAGTCTGATGCCTCTGATTACGCAACGGGAGGAGTGTTATCAATGGAATGTGATGATAACAAATGGAGACCAGTAGCTTACCTCTCCAAATCCCTTAACAAAACAGAGAGGAATTACAATGTCCACGATAAAGAAATGTTGGGCATTATTAGATGTCTCGAAGCCTGGAGACATTATTTAGCAGTACTTTGCAGTGCCCCCCCCCCGTTCGAGTGGATTCTGTGTGGATTCCGCGGATTCCGCATGGATTCCATGGATTCCGTTGATATGCCTGGGATGCGCCAGTACCTGCACTAGCCCAATTCAGCCCTACACAAAGCCATCCAAACCTAGTTGAAGCATCCCGCCCGTGGTCAAAGTCCGTAGTGCCAGCCATACCCCAGCAAATGAAGGTTGAAGCCCTCGAGACCAGAAGGGGCCTTCGATCCGGTCTCCTCGGTCTTAGCAGATACCTGAAACCTCCCCCAACCCCTAGACAGTCCCTGTTCCGCGCTACCCGGCTACATCATGACAACCTCAGTTCAGTCACTAGGGCCCCACCATATTGCAAATTTGGCGAAATGGGTGCCTAGTGCCTCGCCCGACATAAGGACAAGGCGCTCACCCTCTCATGGCCCCAGAGACGCTCACGACCAACCAGCCGAAGCATACATGACTTGACCCAAGGATGAACGGAACCCCCTCAACCATACAGTCATTGACACTGATCGAATGACTCTCAGCGCCAGCTCATTTGTCGCTCGTGGCAAGGATATCTGATCATGCCGAACCTCCAACAGTAGATCCAGACTCTTCCATGGTAGACGCCCCTCCGAGCCCAGTCAAACTGCCAACACACGACAACTTTGTCTCGCTTACCCCTGGGGCAGCCTTCTTGCGGCTGCCAGCATCAGAGCGCGCCAGTATATCCATCCTGGACTCGATAGGAATGCAATTCAGAGACTCAAGGACGGTGACAGAGGAGAGGCGAACCGTGTGTTAGGACTAATCCCACACAACCACAGGTCTCACTGAGAGAGAGGGAGAAAGAGTGTATTCGACACAATAGACCAGTAAGCTGGGTAAGAGCAAACTATCTAGAGTCTTAGGACTCCTACCTACGGATACGCCCTCCTTATATACCTTTGGTCCTGGTCTGTGCGCACAGACTACACTGCCTCCAAGGCTGTGTACGTGCAGCAACGTTCCAGACCCCTCCATAGCCAGACTTGCCCAGACCCCCTATGCCTAGACCTTCGTACAGCCACCCATGGCTTACCTAACCGGTCCTTCCATAACGGATCCCCCCAAGCCCCTATGCGTATTGGTATCCTTCCAAGCATCCGTAGGCCTCCAGATAAAATATAGAAAAATAATAGAAAATATGAGAAAACGTCCAGAGTCGTAACATGACCCCCCCCTTAAGGCTTCACGTCCCGGGAAGCCACGCGTGTCGTAAAAATTATTTTGAGTTCCTAACAAACTCATGCCGCACGTCTTCTTCGGCATATATATTGCGCCGGTCGCCTTTCCAGCGCTGCCAGTTTCGTTTGAGCTTTTCTAAGTATTCGCACTCAAACTTGCCATCCTCCCACCCATACAGCCGCTTTGCTATAGGGATCGCCATGTGATTCTGCCACTTCCGGAAACTTGCGCTTATGTCGCGCATGTTGACCATCCGCCGGGGTGCACTAGGATTCGCTTTGTGGAATTTCTGTACTTCTTTCTTAGCGTTTCCTAAATTCTCCGCCGGTTCCCAAGTTGATTCCTCGACTGGATAGTTTTTCCATTTGACGAGGTATTCCAATCGTCCACCACCGCGCCCCACTGACGCGGCTGTCCATTACTTCCTCTACTTTGTATTCGTCATCCTGTGACTCCTCTACCATTTGCACTTCTTTGCGCGACGCCGCTTTTTCCTTTTGCCCAGGGAAAACCGGTTCTTTATATGGTTTGAGGTGAACCTCGTTGAATACATTGTAGATTTTCCAGGATGCTGGAATCTTCAACTGATACGCCAACTGTCCAATTTTCTTAACCACCTCCAGAGGGCCTACAAATTTACCATTGTTAACCTTTTTACACTGCTAGGCAGCTGTGTAGAGGGGGGGGGTTTGTGAGGACGTTGGAAGGTTCCCGGCACCTCCTTTCCGAGGGTGTCTAGTGATGATTCAGTGCGCGCGCTGTGTGATGACGGTGTCTGTGACAGCGTTGACGATGGAGGGAGCCCCCGAACGAGAGGGAAAGAGGGGGGGACCAGCCCAAAACCGAGAGGAAAACTAACAATTACGGGGGAAGGAGGGTGTGTTATTTTTTTTTGTGACTAATGTGACAAATGTACTATTATCCCACTATTACTAAGCATCTCCAATTTAGGCAGAGCCCCTGTCCACTGCTGTACAGAGCTCAAGCTCATCACCGTCCAATTTCTTAGTGACGCGTAGTGTAGGGAGATTCGCGGTGCTCAGGTAGACTTTATCGCCAGGTTGGTATTGGCGCGCGGGAGCTTTTGACTCGTCATATTTCCGCTTCATTGTTTCCGCGGCTTTCTCCAGTGCCGCGGTCGCATTAGTGTGAATCCCCTCGACCTGTTTTACTAAGTCTTCAACCATGACCACTTTTGGTACATATGTCGGATTTAATCCCTTGTACGGATGTCGCCCGTAATTCATGAAGAAGGGGGAATACCCTGTTGCTGAATGCGCTCGATCATTATGACAAAATTGCGCTACTGCCAGCCAATCACTCCAATTGTTCTGTCTGTGGTTGACGAACATTGTGAGGAACTCTTTGACGGTCTGATTGACACGTTCCATTTGTCCATCCGTCTGTGGGTGATATGCGGTGGATCGGTTGGCCTTAATTCCCAACATGCCGTAAAGGTTGTCCATAAATTTGGAGACAAATTGTGGTCCGCAATCGCTAATAACCTTCTTTGGTAGTCCATGTTCCCTGAACACATTATCCCGGAAAAGCGTGGCGACTCCTTGTGATGTAACGGTGGAGGTGGTGGGCAGAAAGTATGACTTTTTGGTAAACCAATCCACAATTACAAGGATCATGTTGTTTCCCTTAGACTCCGGTAATGGGCCTATCAAATCCATGGAGATTATCTCCCATGGTCCCTCTGGTACTTCATTAGGATGAAGTGGTGCCGCTCGAGCCTGCCTATCGGGTTTCACCTTTTGACAAGTTTCACATCCGGTAATGTAATTTTGAATGTCTTTGCGCATTTGAGGCCACCAAAAATCCCTAGTCACTAGTTCCACCGTTTTGTCAATTCCTGGATGTCCCCAGGAGTGGTAAATTGCTAGTAATGATTCTCGCGTGTGTATGTTTGCCGGCACATAAATCCGTCCTTTCCATTCCACTAGTCCATTGGTAATTTTAAAGTCCTCCTTATTATCATCCAGCCCTTTCCGCACTTGAGTCTCCCATTGCCGGTTAGGAACCTTCTGGATATCTTTAATGATATCTTCAATGGCCCTATCATCGTTGTAGACTCGAACAAATAAATCGTCCTTAAGCAGAATGACTCCTTCATTATCCGGGCCTCCCAGATGGTGGTCTGTTCGTTGCGACAAAATGTCCGCCTGTTACAGTTTCCTCTTTGTTTCGGCCTCCTGTCTCAGCGGACTGTTTCTTTCCCATCATTTCCCCTTGACTGCGCACTGTACAGCCTGGACGCTATCTCCTTTCATAGCCACCTTCATATTTCCTTTCTCAGGTAGCTATCGTTTCATTCCCTTTATAGTTTCCTTGTTCCCAGATCATATATAAAACCCCATGTACTGTAGAGTAACTCTAGTTCCAACTTAGATGAGTTTTGCTTTCAACAACGATCGACTTGAACGCTCTTTTCTCTTATCGATCTCAAGACCTTCGTCATTGTTTGACTTAGTGTCTAGACCTTTGTCCAGTGGCTGGGAGCAGACCAAGACTCTGCTTGTCGCTGTTGACTTAGAACGAACCACAACGAGGGCATTGTCCATAACACAAGTTGGAACTCAAGAACCGCTCAGTGCATCGTCACTAGCCAGACATCATTGATACCAGGAACTCCCAGATCAGACCCCCAAACAACTCTGTTCGCTTCAGACAAAAGTACTACCTTAATCGAAGAGAAGTCTACTTTTCTATGACACACAAGGTCTGGTGCTACGTTTCAGGAACAAAGAGAAAGAACCTACCGGTTCCAGAGGAGCTCTTCGAAGGAGAATACCAGGAAGGAGATCACAACGACGAATTACCAGGAGAAGTTTGGATTCACTGGTATAACGAAGAAAACGACGAGGACAATCAACTGTTCCTACCTCCAAACACCGAACCTGAACTTACTTGGTGGCACGAGTTCCGAGTTAACGAAGAACTAAAGGAGTACTCCTTCTACGCATTCAAAAAGGAGATAATCGCCAGGTGGAACGAATACAAAGAACAACAGCAGATTGAAATAGATCCCTTTGGAGATAAACCGAAACAAGGAGAAAGCTCAAAACAAGGCACAGAACCGAGACACGAACCCGGAACACAGGACCCGAAACCTGAAACACCAGAACCGAAACAGAAGGACATGTCAAACAACAAAGAAGAATCCCCGAAAGGGATAAAGGGAATCTCCATTAAGGAATTCAAAGGACAGCGCTCTAAGGCGAAACATTTCATCAACACATTTGATGATGTATTCGATCTAGATGAAGGGCGCTTCGAAACGTCGAAAAAACGAATCAAATATGTTCTCCTTCACCTAGGGGAGGAACTAGACGATTGGAAAGCCAATCTTCGAGGAGAATTAGAAGCAGCAGAGGCGACCAAAGGAAAATCAGCAGAAAGCGCATATACACTTTCTTGGGAAAACTACCCCAGCTTCAGGCAACAATTCTTGAGCGACTGGGGAGAATCTGACAGCGCAGCCAGAACCCTGAACGATCTAGATAAAGTCAAAGTGGGTGGAGAAATCGACATCCCTGCCTATATTCAGAAATTCCGATCACTCATACACTCCACCGGAATCACAGGGTTCATGGCGCAGCGCATCTACTTCTGTAAAGGACTCCCTGCATCAGTAGCAGCTAAGATCATCGAAAACCCTGCAGTCGTCAGCATGGAAACAGCTTACAATGCTGCAGAACACTTGCACAATGCTTGGGAAACCATGAAATTGATGAACCGATCATCTGGAACAGGAGAAACGAAAGGGCGTTTCAAATTTAATCGAAACACGAAGCCCTCCGCATCAGGATCAAGGGGAATCAATGCTGTGAGCACAGGACGTCTTTCAGATGCCCAAAACGAGGAATATCGAAAAACCGGAAAGTGTTTCAGATGTGGAACACAGGGGCACATATCCAGGGACTGCCCAAACAAGGGGAATACCCAAACGTCGTCCTACAAGTTCCCCTCCCCACAGAATCGCTCGATCAGAGCAATAGAGGAAATGACCTCGAATGAATCAGCCGCCCAACGCATCAGGGCGCTGTTGAAGGATCTTCCAGAGGAAGAACGCGAAACAACCCTCCAGGAACTCGAATCCGAGGGTTTTTAAGAAGGAGACGCCAGAAAGCGGTTGACGCCTCCAGTACCATTGAACAGTTAGCACTCGACTCTGTAATTGTAAATTCAAATAATAACAAACGAATTTCCATTACTGTGCAAACAACTCATAAACCTGCTGAAATATCTGCTCTCATTGATTGTGGAGCAGAAGGAAACTTCATTGACGAACGGATATCAAAAGATCTACCTAAAGAAACCTTGAAACAACCGATTAGAGTCAAGAACGCTGACGGAACAATCAATCAAAATGGATTAATCACTCATCGCACTTATCTCACCTACTCTATCAAAGGGAAGACATATAACAACTGGTTATGGATCACCAATCTAGGAGATCAAGCAATAATCCTTGGAATACCATGGTTAGAACAACATAATCCTACAATCGATTGGCGAAAGAAAACCCTCCAAATGGACGATGATTCAGAAGACACCAGACCTATTTGGCGCATGGCATTAGACAACCGACAATGGGGAGAAGACGAATATTGGATCAGGGTAAAAACATTGGCATCACAGGCACTTGAACATCAAGCAAAAAGAGACGAAGCGCCAATAGTTCTACCTTCCGAATACACGCCTTGGCACGCCACCTTTGAAAAGAAAGCATCAGAGCGTTTTCCATCTTCTCGCCCATGGGATCATGCGATTGAACTCAAAGCAGGATTCACGCCGAAAGTCAACAAGATCTACCCGTTATCACTAAAGGAACAATCAACCCTCGATGAATGGATTAAGGAACAACTCGATAAGGGATACATTCGACCGTCTAAATCACCACAAGCATCGCCATTTTTCTTCGTTTCTAAGAAGGAGAGCGGCACACTTCGACCTTGCCAGGATTACTGATACTTGAATGAATGGACGATTAAGAACGCCTACCCATTACCGACATCTTGATCTGTGCAAAAACAAAAGAAGAAATGAGGGAGCGTACAGAACGCGTTTTGAATTGCCTACAGGAAAATGACTTATTCTTGAAACTCGAGAAATGCAAATTTTGCGTTCAAGAAGTCGAATTTCTTGGCATGATCATTACACCCGGACACATTCAAATGGATCCTGTTAAACTTGCAGGAATTCGCGACTGGCCAACACCAACGACGGTTAAACAAGTCAGATCCTTCCTCGGATTTGGAAATTTTTATCGACGGTTTATTGGCAACTTTGCTGCCATAGCGAGACCATTGACAGATCTAACAAAGAAAGGTTTACTCTTTGACTGGACGACCATTTGTCAGACAGCGTTTGAGGAGCTTAAAAACAAGTTCTCCTCCATGCCCGTTTTACGCATGCCCGACCCCACTCGACCATTTATTCTTCAGACGGACGCCTCGAACAAAGCTACTGGAGCAGTGCTTAAACAGGCAGATGCAACCGGAATACTTCATCCATGTGGATTTATTTCGCATGCCTTGACACTTACAGAACAGAATTACCAGATTTACGATCGAGAATTACTAGCAATCATTAAAGGACTACAGGCATGGCGACATTTACTTCACGGATCACCACATTCCATAGTGGTTCACTGCGATCATAAAAATCTTTTATTCTATCGGTCACCCCCAACGATTAACTCCTCGACAGGCACGATGGTCTATGATGCTCTCAGAATTCGACTTAAAACTCGAACATGTACCTGGCACTAAAATGTTTGAAGCTGACGCCCTTTCTCGCCGACCTGATCACATGAAAGGCAAGGATGCTCAAGACGATGTGACGATGTTACCAGACAACAAGTTTATCCGTCTCATCGCCACAGACCTCGCCCAGGAAATTAAGAACGCTACGTCATTAGACAGCTTTGGACGAACAATCATTGAAGTAATTGAAACTCAACGCGCTCCACTGATTAAATCCAAACTTCAAGATTGGGCGTTTGTTGATGGAATCATTCGATACATCGATAGAGCTTACATCCCGGATAATGGAACACTCAGGACACAGATCGTCAAGACAGTTCATGAATCGCTCACCTCTGGACACCCAGGATGCATGAAGACTCTTGAACTCCTGCAGCGCAATTATTGATGGCCAGGAATGTATAAACATGTCAAGGAATGGATCACAGGTTGTGCCATTTGTCAACAGATGAAAGTGAACACGCACCCTAATACCCCGGCTCTTCTACCTATTGGATCAAAAGTGACTCGTCCATTCCAACAAGTTACGCTGGACTTCATTACGGATCTTCCTATTGCAGACGGATATGACTCAATTCTGGTCACGGTGGACCATGGTCTTACGAAGGGGGTAATTCTTACTCCTTGCAAGAAAACCATTGACGCATTAGGAACAGCCGATCTTTATATCTCAGAAATATTCAAATGCTTTGGACTACCTGATATACTCATCTCGGATCGAGGACCACAATTCTCGGCTAAAGTCTTCCAGGAAATCAGAAAGACACTAGGAATCGATCACAGAATGAGCACAGCCTATCATCCACAGACCAATGGAGAAACAGAACACGTTAATCAAGAACTAGAAGTATACCTTTGGATATTTTGCGCAAACGAACCCCATAGATGGAAACAACTACTTCCAATCACCGAATTTGCTCATAACAATCGACATCATGACTCAGTTAGAGCCTCCCTGTTCCAACTCATGTATGGAACAAATCCCATTGCATTACCAACTGCTGTACAAAAAATGACAACACCTGCTGCTGAGGAACGCCTACAGCTACTACGAAAAGCAAGAGAAGAAGCGCTAGCCGCACACGAACTAGCAAGGCAGATGGTTGCGCGACGAGTCAGAGACAAAGCAATCAAATTCGTACAAGGAGATAAAGTATGGCTCGAAAACAGAAACCTCAATATACCATATCAATCTAGGAAACTGGCGCCCAAACGAGAAGGACCCTTTGTAGTCGAACAAGTCCTAGGACCAGTAACGTATAGGCTCAAGTTACCGAAACAATGGCGCATTCACCCAGTCTTTCACACGTCACTCCTTATGCCATATAGAGAAACTGAAACGCATGGACCGAACTATACTACTCCACCCCCTGATCTCGTAAACGGTAATAACACTAAATCCTATCGGAGTGACAGGAAGTGCGGGGTTTGTGAGCTTCGTCAAAGAAGTTCTTCGTCAATCCGGTGATGATCAGAGGCGCGGTGCGAAGTAAGAGCTGTGGGGCGACGGAGGATGCAGATATGCGAAGGGCGCGAAGTGGTGCGACGGGTGAGATCGATATGCAACGGATGAGACCGATGTGCGACGGCAATGACGCTGTGCGACGGATGAGACCGATGTGCGACGGCAATGACGCTACAAATAATGAGGGTGTGGTTGGCTTCAACGTCTGACTCAGTGAAGTGGCAGGCGTGAAAAGAGAGATGAAGGTTATTGATTGTCAAGAAGGAAGGTGTTAAAATGAGTGCGGCAGTAAGGTATGTTGTTTTATGCTACGGAATAAGATGATATATATACTGTTTGCTACCTACTGATATGATAGGACTCCGAATTCTTCTGCGTCATGCTTGGTGGCCTACTATCCCAATTTGTTATCCTGAAAGGCGCCGTCCGATGTAGTTTAGTGCGCGAGCATTTTGCTAGTCGTTTTCCCTGTTGCAAACCCGTAGCAAGATCCTGACCGTTGACGAGTACGATAGCCGATGATCGACCTCCGGTGTCTTATGCGATAAGCGTTGGTATATGCGATAAGCGTTGGTATATGCTTTTAGCGCGGTTTGTCCCTGTTGCCGCTACTCCCGAACTGTACGTTGTGTGTTTGGCTGCTGATTGACGCTACCGTCAGTGAAGATTTTCCTCCGGTTAACCAAGTTTGTCTATAGCTCGTAGCCGTGTGGCTAAAATGGTCTCGATCGCGGTATTTCGGGCGCGAGCTTATCTAGCGCGGAAGTGGCAGTGTCACGGCTAATCTTAATGCGGCGGACGGCGTTCAACGGTAGTTTTCAAGTGATCGACGCTAGTTGGCACGGTCGGGCAGTGCTGGTTTCGCATGCGGTATTGCGGGGGTTTGCCTTGCGACTCTGGACAATTTGCGTTGCGGATGAGCGCGGGACTTGACTGCGAAGGCGGTCGGACGCGTAATGGTGTCAGATAGTTAGCCATGGGTTCAGTGCATGTATAGTTCCGGCGCTGGTAGGACTTCTCTCGCATAGCTTAACGCATACACGTGACGATGACTCTACACAGTCACCGCGGAACACCGCTCATCAACGGACAAGAAGAGTTTGAGGTAGAAGCGATTCTCACACATCGAAAACGCGGAGCAGGATATCAATATCTGGTTAGATGGAAGGGATATGGTCCGAATGACAACTCCTGGGAACCCGAGCGCAATCTAAGCAATGCTGCGGACGTGTTAAAAGCATATAAGCTCAGAAGACAGCTATGAAACCCCATGTCTCGCTATCGCAACCGCCAAACTCTCAAACAAAACATCAGATACACTAAGAAATATTGTTCCACTAGAGGACGATATTCTCCGAAACCATACGAAAGCTTCAAAGGACGAATTGTTACATTTCCCATCCCTCATCCTCCGATCAACCCTTTAGAACCACCTCGATTAGTCAACGTCATTCGAACCCTAGCAACCCGATTAATTGCCTACAAAACTCCCCAGACTTTTTAACGGACATGCAATGCACCCACAGGGACATGTTGAAATCCCATTCAATGCCCGATTACACTATCTCCCGAAATATATGGATCTTACATTCGATCCAGAAGAGTTACCATACTATCCAGACGCAATGTCACCCTACCTCCCGTCGCCCAACAGACCTTTAAACCACACCAACGACGTATACACCAAAGTGGCCCTCCGCCGAGAAGACCCCCCATACTATTTGATTTTGCAGAACGGCTAAGCGACGCCAGCAAAGAAATGGAAATCTGCAGATGGGTCACTATGCGACGACTCCCAGACGCAGTCTCAAACCTCAACAGAGTACTTGAAAGCCTCAATTTCTTAGACGCATTTGACAGTACAGGTGGACCTACCATACCTAATTCACCAGAAAGTATTGCACCACAGGACGTCGCCTCTGAACCAGACACAAACCCTGAGAATGAAATCTCCATCACTACCAGGAACGAACTAAGCGAATCAGAAGAATCTGACAAAGAACTCGAATATGTTCCCAGCATCAGAGCATCCACATTCACTTATCGGGCCCCAGATGGAGAACTCCGAACTGTCAGCTGGGATGAGAAAGTCTTCAATTGAGCATAAAAGGACGCCTTGGCCGCGCTAGATCCTTAATCCCATACACTTACACAATGTCTTTCTTCATCACCATCGCCTATTTCGTCGCCCTCGCCTTCGCCTTGTTGGTCACCGCATGTGGCCATTATTATATTGAACCAGTTAATATTCTATCGCCCTTCATCGCCGCCGCCCACGACTTCCCCCCTCGAGGTCTTTGTCGAGACCACCGTCACCATTGATGACTTCGATTTCGCCGACCTCCCTGAACTGCATGAACACCCTGCAGAACTTGTAGAACCTACCCCCGCCATCACCACACCCCCCATTGTCGTCCGCCCTCGAAACGTAATGCTCCAGAACGTCAGCGATCGCCTCGCCGAAATACTCGTCCTCTACAACGAGTTCGCCAAACCATTGGACTTTGTCACAGGGCTCACTATCACTGCCGACCCTCACTCTCTTACTCTCGAAGAGAGAGACTCAGCATTAGCACAAGCAAAACAACTGCAGCTCGCAGTTCGAAGTCTCCAATGGCGAGCTGAAACGGCGGCAGCAGACCTGGGCAACGTCGTCACCTGGCTCGAGTCACGGCAGGATCACGCTTGGACATCTGCATGGTAGAAGTCGGTGACTTCTTGCATACAAAGGGGGTAATGTTACAGTTTCCCTTCGTTTCACTCTCCTGTCTCAGCGGACTGTTTTATATCCATCATTTCCCTTTAACTGCGCGTTGTACAGCTTGGACGCTATCTCCTTTCGCAGCTACCTTCACATTTCCTTTCTCAGGTAGTAATCGTTTCATTCCTCTTATAGTCTCCCTTGTTCTTTTATCGTATATAAACCCCATGTACTGTAGAGAAACTCTAGTTCCAACTTAGACGAGTTTTGCTCTCAACAACGATCGACTTGAAACGCTCTTTTCTCTCATCGTTCTCAGGACCTTCGTCATCGTTTGACTTAGTGTCTAGACCTTTGTCCAGTGGCTGGGAGCGGACCGAGACTCTGCTTGTCACTGTTGACTTAGAACGAACCACGACGAGGGCATCGTCCGTAACACCTGATTCGTTCTGAACGCCGCTTTCCACTCATCGCCTTGTTTAATGCGAACATTGTTGTAGCCCCAACAGATATCCATTTTAGAGAATATCTTGGCCTTAGACAACTTGTCCACTAGTTCCCCGATAAGTGGTAATGGATAGCGATTCTTGATTGTCATCTCGTTTAATCGTCGGTAGTCTTGTACCGGTCATAATTTACCATCCTTTTTCTTTACAAAGAAGAAAGGAGATGCCATGGGAGATTTACTTGGTTGAATTCGTCCTGATTCCAAGTTTTCCTTGAGGAATTCGTCCAATTGTGCCTGTTCATCCCGGTTAAGGGGATAAATCTTACAATCCACTGGTTTAGATCCCGGTATTAGTTCAATGGCGTGGTCCCATGGCCGTCGTGGTGGTAGTTCGTCAAAGGTCTCTTTCTCAAAGACCTTTCGGTGTCCTAAGTAGTGTTTGGGCACTACTTCCTCTATCGTGCGCTTTTGAGCAGTTTCTGATTCCTTGGCCGCTATATTGGTTGCCACTGATCGTAGTCGTAGTTCTGGTTCCCCAATATCGATAGCCAATAATCGTTCGCCTTCTTCTAGTTGTTCCATTGGATCTGACTCATCTTCCGGTTCTTCCACTTGTGATGCCGTCCAGCAAGTTCCTGGACATCGCGTGAACCTTACTTCCTTTCGTTTCCAGTCGATGGCTGGGTTATGGTGCTTTAACCAGTCATGACCTAAGAACAGATCGGTTTTCCCCAATTGTGCCACGCTGCATTCAATTATTTCTTCATGATCCCCAATTCGCAGCTTGAATTGTGTCATGTATTCAATGCTTCCCATTGAGTTCCGGGACCCATCCGCATTGTAGACTGGTAACGGCTTGATCAGCTGTCGTTTATTTAATTTGTGTCGTTCCACAAATTCTTTGTTAACGCAGGAACCCGTACACCCCGAATCAACCAATGCCAATACATTAATTGTTTCACCTGTATCCATTGTTGTTAATACACAGTGCAGATCTATTTCCTGCTTTCCTGTTGCGTGTACCAACTGTTGACGCAATTGCATCAGGTTCCATAGCGCTTCCTGTTCCGATAGGTTATTGAGATCGTTTACCAGTTTGGTATTGATCTCGTTGACTCGTTTTGTCGGCACCCATTCTTTTAGGCAATGAACTGCAGTTTCATTATTTTCCTGCCAGATTCGTCTCAACACCCATTCAGGGGTCCATGGGGTTAGCTGATTTGTTTTGACGCTCACACTTAGGTTTCGTATCTGGTGAATGAGAGGTGAACATTCATATAATAATTCAGGTAGTTGTACACAAGAATCATTGTCCGATACAGAAACTCTATTAGCCAGCAGCGCGGAGCGCGTGCCTACTGGCTGTTGCCAAAACCCTTTTCCTTTCCCCATTCTCTCCATTGCTCCTCTGTGAGCTCTTCTATCTTTATTTCTCTTACACGGCCTTTTCCTTTCTCGGCCCATGTATGTTTCTTGGGTTCTTTGCATTCTCTTGCAAAGTGACCCTTCTTTCCGCAATTGTAACATGCACCCGGTGCACGTTTGACCTTATCTACATCCATAGCATTGGAATCATGAGTAGACGTTGATGCTTGAGCTGGTTTATAGGTTCGCAACATTGGCTGAGGTTTCTGATAATCCTCCTTAAATGGCGTCTTTTTCTGTCTATCGCCATACGTGTCCCGAGCCCGTTGATAAGCTCGCGCTAATTCTGTGACCCTTTCCATGATCCATTCCAGGGTATCACCTGCGTCTAAATCTCCGACCCGGATCAATTCAAACCCTAGGTTTGGATTTAACCCTTTCTGGAAATGATCCTTGGCGGCGCTGGCATTCCATCCTGTCAAAGGTAACAATGCCTTGAATTCAATGATATAGTCTTCAACGGCCCGACTTCCTTGTTGCAGCTTCTGGATCTGTTCAACCGCATGTTCCCATGTTTCTTTTGACATGAAGAAATCATGCATTTGCCGTTTCAGATCTGCCCATCCCAAAAAGGGAGGTTTCAGGGTCTGAGGATTACGTTGATAATGCGCGGCAACCCCTATTGTAGCAGGTACGAAGTGCCCTTCTCTTCGTTGTTGATAAGATAGGTTGGCCGGCCATCCTTCCTCCGCCACCTTTTGATTAAAGTCGGTATCGCTGTCGATTTGCTCCTTTAATTTCACCGCCGCCCATGTTCCGGCCCGATCGCCTTTTCCCTTTCTGATTCATCCTAGCATGATGTAGATGCGCCGGCTGTAATCATTTTCGTGAGCCAGCTCAAAGTATACATCCATGGCCCTGCACCAGGCATCTACCTGCGCTGGGTCACCTTCATTGTGGTCTGGTAATTCTAGTTTCACCAGCGATCTAGATGGTGGAGGAGGTCGGGTGTTCTGGTATTCGGTTACCGCCTGTTGCACTAGGTTCCCCATGTGTGCTGCCATTTGCGTGGTCCCTTCAGTCCATTCTTGGATTGCTTCGTCCCGCTCAGCTACTTGTTGTGGAGTTGCTCCTCCCGCCACAGTTAATGGTTCCGGTCTGGGATTGGCATTTGGCCCGAAATAGTAGTTATACTGATTAATTGCCGCATGTAAGTAGGCAGTCATTGTATTCGTCCAGCCAAACCCTATTTTGACATGACCGAGATCTCCGTTGACAATGGCCTGGATCATTGGCCATCCATTTGTCCCATTAGCACTAGTTCGTACATGGAATCCAACCCATTTATTTTGTCGGACCACCTGAAACTTTACTAATTGTTCCGATCGATAGGACGGGTCAACCTGGTTTACCCAATGAGCCGTAGGGAATGCAGGCCACTCAAATCGATTCCATAGTTCCTCCTTGAATAGTGCTAGATAGCAATATCCAGGTATTGCAGGTGTCACACGATCAAATATTTTAACCACTGTCTGTACTTGCTGTTGGAATCGTCGGTTTGGGTGATTACCCGGAAGATTGAATCTGATTCGGCGGATCTCACGACTCAAGAATTGTGTCAAGTTGTCATTCCTTGATGCGCCCACTGTGTATTGACCAAAACCGTTGCCTTGTAATCGGTACATTTCTTCCCAACCGTGCATTCCATGTTCCTGAGTGGACACATGGATCCGCTCGAGCTCGGGCATTATTGTGGACTCAATAATAGCAGTGCTTTCCCGGTATGCCGGTTGCCAGGATAAGATTTTGTCAACGGTGGGAAATGCGGGCCAATTGAATGCATCCCAGTACCTGTGTTTAATGAGGATCAAGTAACAATAACCGGGGATGCGATTATGTAACATGGCAGTACGGGGTCGCTTTAGATATCGGTCCGATTCCGCGTCCCATTCAATGGCTCCCATATGTTTACGGTCGTGACCGGATCGAACTAATGACACAACCATGTCCCATCCTTTAGGTCCTTTTGGTACTCGCTCAATATGGTAACAATCATTATATCCATATGTGCGTTGGATGTTCACACGGCCGTGAGTGTTATGCAGGTTGTAGTCCCATGAATTGATTTCCTGAATCTGCGGAAATGCTGACCATTCATACATGTCCCAAAATTGATTTTTTATTAAAATGAGGTAGCAATATCCGGGTACATCTGGATGCAATGCGTGCTTTGTATGAGCAGGACGTGGGTACGGGTAAGGAATTGCTATTTCCTTTTCAACTTCCCGCTTCCAGTTGTTGATCGTCCTTTGTTTTTCCTCATTGAATCCCTGTTTGGGTTCAGGATCTGCGGACTCCCAATCCGCTGCACAAGGGATGGTACCGTTGTACCAGTTGGCGTCCGCTCCTGCGGTTCTGGTTAGCGACTTGCTAGGTCCAGATTTAATAGTTACCGCTTGAGCGTATGACATGGGCGCTGACGTTGAGCACACGGTTGATGGTTGTCCTGCGACCCAGGACTGAATTGTGGAGGCGCGTGCCTTCCCTTTTTTAGATTCCTTTTGTCCGCCAAATCGGGCGAACTTGTTGTATTTGCTGCGGCCTTCCATGAGTTTCATGTCCTTCCAAGTATAGGACTCGTCTTCATGAGGGCATAGTGCGGCTTTCTCAATGACATGAAACATGTCATTTTTGTGGTGGTCCTGGAGACCGAATTTGACAGTCTCGTCGCGCATCTCTGGTTCCCAGGACAGTATTTGCGTTACTGTTGGCCATGCTGGCCAGTCGAACGTGTGATAGAATTCTTTCTTGAACAGGTACATATAACAGTACCCGCTCCTTCGCCATGGTTTCTCCTCATGGATATCCATAACGGGTGCGCTTGGTAATTTTGGACGAACCAGAGTATTAACCCAGTCCTCCGTGTATGCGAGATCTTCCCCAACGAGTTTGAGGAAGTCCGCAAGTCCCAGCAGGGGTGATGTACCAGGATCGTTCTTCATAACCAGCGGGGATACCAGGAATGGCATGTTGTACCTGGTTGGCATGTCCTTCCTTTTGAGGCGTGCCTTCATGTATGGATCGGGTTGTTTCCCATCCAATCGTTCCTGGTTGGTGATCTCCGCGGTCGCCCTGTTGTAACTACGGGTCTTGATGTTCCCATTTTTGGCGTGTATCAGCCGATTTCTTTCTTTTGCCGACAGAACCAAGCCGTTGTGTCGGAGGGTGATGATGTTCCAGCCCATTAACAAGAGCTGGATGTTTGACGGCGTGTCAAACAAGCATTGTCAGATCTCCGATTCGGGATCCATATCGTGGAGCAGCCCCTCCAGGGTCTGCCTGTCCTTCTCCATCTGGGCGAGCTCTTGCTCGACCTTCTTTTGGTACCGGCGCTCTTCCTGGCGTTGCTTGAGTAATTCTTCCCAAGCTTCCTCCTGTATGCGGAGGGATTCCTGTTCCAGCTGCCACAGCTGAAACGCGTGTTGTTGTTGTTGGAGACGACGCTCCCGATGCTGCGCCTTGCGCCGAGTATAGTATGCCCATACGTGGGCGTCACGCTGCCTGTTGTCGGTAGAAACTGTGACCGACCGAGTAATTTCTTCTGCGCACTCCTGCACCCATTCGATTCCGAATCATTTGCCTGCCTGCACAAGAGTGAGGGCAGCGCGGGGGATGATGTAGTTGAACAAAGAAGCCATGGTTGCCTCCCTGATTGTTGCCTTAGACCTTTTAAGTAAAAAGGCTGTCGTCTCTTCTTCTATATCCGCACTTCCTAATGCGAATATTCTTTGATGTGGTCAATAACGCACCCACGCTCAATTCTTGGATTTAATTCCACCAAATGACCCAAAAGCGTGGTGCCTGGGGCTTCACTCGAGTGTCCTCGTGCTCAGATCGTTAGATCTGATATGTAATTGGTATCTTGAGACTGTTCTCCTTGCTACACGGCACGCTAGTGGACTGCTTTCGCTCGTTCCTGAGCTTTTCCGAGACAAACGGTATATTCCGCTGACCAGTGCCTGCCCGCACTTTCAATCACACGGAGATATTCTCGTCCGAATGTCTTTTGTCAACAGCAACCTTTCGGTAGTAGTCACTGATGACGATCAGCAAGTCTATCTGTTGTCGGTGTCGAAGGTGATCCTTGAGAGCAGCTCAGTAGTCACGTGGTGTAACGTGTACCAAGGTCCGTCGCGCAGGCTTGAGGGAACTCGTCGAGGACGCGCACAACAGCGAGCAAGAGATGCTCGAGGTGGTTGTCAACGATGGCGAGAGGTGTGGTAGAAAAGACTCTAGATTATGTTAGGACTAATCCCACACAACCACAGGTCTCACTGAGAGAGAGGGAGAAAGAGTGTATTCAACAAAATAGACCAGTAAGCTGGGTAAGAGCAAACTATCTAGAGTCTTAGGACTCCTACCTACGGATACGCCCTCCTTATATACCTTTGGTCCTGGTCTGTGTGCACAGACTACACTGCCTCCAAGGCTGTGTACGCGCAGCAACGTTCCAGACCCCTCCATAGCCAGACTTGCCCGGACCCCTATGCCTAGACCTTCGTACAGCCACCCATGGCTTACCTAACCGGTCCTTCCATAACGGATCCCCCCAAGCCCCTATGCGTATTGGTATCCTTCCAAGCGTCCGTAGGCCTCCAGATAAAATATAGAAAAATAATAGAAAATATGAGAAAACGTCCAGAGTCGTAACACCGTGTTGACATGTCAGATCAGTGCTTGAGGAGGCTTAGAACCTATGTTTCACAACCCGGACGAGGCATCTGCCTTGTGTGCGCCCAGGGACCCATACAGTCGAAGCCGGTTCCACCTTGAATTAATCAATAGCTCCGTTTGATTAGAAGAGCTCGCCTCTGCAGGGAGTGCCACGTTCGTCGTCAGTCAGGTTGTGTGGAGGATTATCACAGTCACGGTGCAGGAAGGCTACCGAAAGGAGATAGAATCTGGAGGACCACTAATCATTGTCGGACGAACCCTCGGACGATATGCGGTCATCAATCAAGAAGGCATGCTGCATTCGAGGCTCATTCCAGCACACCAGTTGATGCCATATTATTCGACTTGGCACGTAGCACAACTCCCAGCGGACTTGACACACCATCCCCAGCTTGAGGACCTGCTCTGTCACAAGTACGAGGCCTAGAAACCACGAAAGGCATCGCAACGCGGGCGGTGTGTCGCTATCCAGTAACAAGCAACTTTGACCGAGATACCCGAAGATCCATGGAGCGCTTGTTGGGCATTGCGAACGTCGGCAATGTCGGTGGAGAAGTATTCCCAGTTGGTGCCTGGTGCACATGTGCTTTTCCATTGTCATGGACCTGTTCCCATTGTTGTGCTTCGATTGTGGTTCGAGAAGATGGTAGTCGAGCAGACCTTACAAAATCACAGATATTGGACTGAGTTTCTAGTTTCCCCCATATGACATATTGATAGATATATAAGCCTGTGCATGTCTTAGTCAAAAAGTAGAGAAGAAGCCTTGACCTTGCTTCCCTCCCCCTCTGAGTCTTGGTGCGAGTTTGGCCGCCTCTGAGTTTTGTCTCGGTCCCTAGTATTGTCCTTGACTCAGCCTGCGCTTGCCTTGCATCCTCCCTTGCCTCAAGATTCTGCTTTGTCTTTGCCTCGTCTTCCTCATCAGCCACAACCATTCTCCTTGCCACACTCGATAACGTTCGATCACCTTTGACCCCGCCCTGTCACCTCGAGATCACCAACCCTGACCAGCACTCACTTCGTTTACAACATCCCCAACACCATTTGGATTCGAAACAGTCGGCCAAGTCTGAGAACCTCCTAGGACTCGCCCCACACCTGTTCGAGACGTGTGTTTCTCCCTTCCCCCCTGCCTCAACCCTGCTTCGAGTAACACTTTGGTCCTTCACTGAAGGTGTGCTCGCGCACAGAGAGGTTTGGTTTTGGGTTTTGCCCGTCATATAGTGCATCACCATGTGGATTCCACATGAATTTTCACATAGACTCTATATTTGTAGTAGCATCACATTAGCATAATCAATCATGTAACATATCAACACTTTAGCCCTATAGCATATCTTCTGTACACATTCCCACATTCTATTCTATTCTCCCATGGTCAGAATAACTTCCTTTACTTATTTCCACACTGCCTTAATTTTCCCACGGTTACATCAACTTCTGGTATGCATTCCACACTATTGATTATCTGAACATTTGTATATGTACATCCCCACAAAAACTCAGACCCTCACACATTTTCCCACAGTCAGAACACTCAGTTTAGATACTGTTCTCACATGTCACACATTTTCCCACATTCCAAAAGGTGAAAATCATGACATGCAATGGCTAACCACTTTTTCACATGGAGTATACCTTTCTGCATACATTCCCACACCATACCTCATTTTTCCACACTCAACTTAACCTCATTTATGCATTCCCACACTACATTTTCCACACATCTGAACATATAAGCACTTTCCTTCCTCCATACCTCCCTTGGTCAGTATAACTTCCTGTGGATATTCTCACAGTTAGACCAACTTCCTGTTTGGAATCCCTACACTGTACTAATTTTCCCACAATCAAATTAAATTTTGTTCAAACTCAATTTTTATCTACTACATGATAACTCAATATTTGTACAAGTCAGTGATACACCCACAGGATACTCAGTCCTCAGAATCACTATTCTCACTGTCAAACTCATCAACCCTAAATCTTTCCTGCCTCTTCAAAACCTGGACTGTATGAAAGTTCAACATTGCATGCATAAACCAATCAAAGTTCCCACACTTCATCCTATTCATCACTGATTCAAAACCACCTAGCCATGCATTTAATTGTTCACAAGCCTGAGTATTGAATGCCCGCTTCTGATAAGGTTGACCATCATTGCTTGTGCCTGTGATAACCAGGTTTGGTGCAGAACCATTTAATGGTGCAGGATTGCACCATGCACAACAAAGTATGTCTGTTGTTCTATGGTTTGTATAGTGGTATGAGTCCACAATGAATCGGCTTGTCTGACTCCAGCTATCCCAACTTCCATTTGCAATACTGGATCTCAGTACAAGGCATGCCTTATCTATGCAGATATAGTCAGGCCTTGTGTCAGGATTTGGATACACATTTTGCAAAAATTGAAGGATCCTAGTTGCTGATTCAGATCTTGCAAACTTTGTCCATGCCACTACTACTCCACATGGGCACAGATTGTTTCCACACAATAGTTTCGAGAGGGCATAAAGGCATCTCTTTTCCTTCTTCTGCAATCATGTTGTGGCTCCTGTTCCCTTTCATTCTGCTCCCTTCTGGCTGCTCCCCTTCCTGCCATTCCCCTTGCTGCATTTGATTCCATGGCAAATCCTCATTTGGTTGTCTCAGTGCTCTCCTAAACCCAGCTAGACTCCTCTGTCTATTATTTTTCACATGTCTGTTCCACTTTTCCTGGTGATCTTGGCAAGCTAGTGTACCTTGGACAATATTGTTTGTGCAGTCTGCAACATGGCATATTCCCCCATACATGTCCTCATGTAATGCACAATAAACTCCTCCTCGAGCATTTGCAAGTTCTGATGTGCACTGGTCATGTGCACATATGGTGTGACCCATTACAATTCCATCTACTACAACCATTTTTACTGGTGCTGCACCTTCAACAACTTCTTGTCCTGCTACAGTTCCAACAATGCCTTCATCCACTCCCAATATATTTGCTGGATCAATTGCTGCTGGTGCATTGATTGTTCTCCTGTACTTCTGAGTACATTCACTACAAGCATGCCCATTAGAAGCCCTGATTAAACCACCTTCCCCTAATATGCAATAAGCTTCTTTTGTCACTTCTTCAAGTTGAAGGTTGTCCCTTATGGTTAAATTTATGCCAGACATGGAGCCCATAAATCTGATTGACTCCTGGACAAATGCCTTCCATATATGTCTATTGCTTACTTTCCCACCAGATGAATCTTTGCTGCTGAAAACATTATTCCAGAAGGCTGTATAGGCTGCAGTGGATGAATGGAAATGATATATACCATTCAGGACTGCTGAAGTGAATTCTCGATCAACCCATAGGTTTCTCCCAATCTTTATGTACCTTGCTGAATTTAGATACACCTTATCATGTAGGCCAGTCAGAGTAGATAGTGTACACTCATGGTCAGCATAGTATGTTGTTCTGCAGACCTTACAATGCCCTGATAGTACTTGAACATTTTCATAGATTGCAAAGTTTTTTATCAGAGTCACTGATGGTATATCCCGTATCTTTGATGACATTATCAGGGAGCGTGGTTTGCAACCTGCAGTCTCACAGACAACTGCATCTGGACATAAGACATGAATGGGCTGTATATCTTTATGTGAGATAGGTTTGAGCTTCCCAGTAAAGTGTCCAGATTCATCATATGGACAAAGCTTCAATAGCTTTGCCAAATTGTCAAGTTTCATTGCCAACACATCAATCCCTTCTTCATTTTCCTGACTGCCTGACATTTCACTATCATCTGATATATATTCACCATTATTTTCAAGTCTTTCCTTCAGTGGGCATGCAAGAGCTGTTATCCATGAAGTGACAGATGTAGCCTTCTCTCCATTGTACCTTTTTTTCTGCTGCCGACCATGCAAGCTCAACAGTTGCACATTTTTAGTGAGACTGAGCAAGATAACAAGGACAGTTGTCAAAGAAATTGAGGAACTGAAATTTTTCTCAATGAAGGTATTGAAGACCTTGAATGAGATGTCAGGGAATGGTGCCTCATTCAGTGGTGCTGCAGTAGCCATGGGCAGAAATAATAGCATGATAATGATCCCCATCATTCCATGGAAACTTTGGGACATAAAAAATAGCCTATGCAATTCAACAGATAACCAAGTACTATTACATGAATATTGACTCCTCAGTCATGCATATGTGCTTACTTTCCCTTGCTCCTGGTGTTGTGCTTCTTTGTCACCAGGTCCTGTTTCTCCTTCTCCTTCTTCTCCTTCTTCCTCTTTCTCTTCTCCTCATCTCTACCAGAACCCTTTACTTTCTCTTTTCCCTTCCTCTTTGCTTCACTTTCCTTCTCATCCAGCCATTGCTTCAGGTCTTTGAAAGTATAAGATCCTTTTTCCTCCCCCAAATTTCAATGACTGGGAGTGCATCATCATCATCATTTAGCCATTTCACCATCTCATGGTGCTTTGATACCTGGAAAAAGCCTTCTTCACATCAGAGTGCCACATTGACTTTCCAACAAACAGTTCCACTATGTCTGTGTCTGATGGCCTCCTGATTCCCCATTCCCCTGCATTTGCCATCCTCTCAGAAGTTGATATTGCTTGGAGGCAAGCCTTGTACTTTTTATAATACAATTGTAAACCCTTTTCAGGCCTTCCATCCCTGAGCAAATATTTGGGGATGTTGAGGCTCTCCACAATCTCCTTCCTGTACTGATCACTTGTCAGGGAAGGCACAGAGGTCATAGGAACACTAGATGGATTATTGTCAGGAGAGATCCTGGAAAAAGAAATAGAATCTTCATCCTCCTGAATAATTTCAGGACATAGGCATGATGATCACAAATGAATACATACCAAGGCAATAGAAAGGGAATACTCCCCATTTTTCACATCCCAGATAATGGGGTCATTCTCTCCCAATGCTGCCCTGAAATGTCCTTTAATAGTCCACTCGCCATCTTCATGAGTGAAGATCCTCATATTCTTCTCTTTAGAGAAAATAATTATATGGCATGGAAAACAACATGATAAAAAACTCACTTTCAATAGGGGAATAGCTCCTGGATATCTGACCAAGCATAGAGGCCATGTCACCCCCAATCTTTACCTTCAATGACATGGAAGGATTGGCAGTGGAAGGATTATCTTTAAGCTTGAAAAACTTAACTCTTCCCACTGACACCAGACCAATATCCAAGGCATCCTCAGAATCCCCAATATTGAAGACATTACCAAGAGCTTTTCCACAAATTGTGCCTCCTGTAGTGCGAGAAGCACCTTGAAGATCAGGAGGACCAGGCACAGAGATGTCTATCCTCAAGTTAGAATTGTATAAGGAAATTTTTGAACTATTTCAGCTTACCTGCTTGTTGGCCAGAGAAATTGATATCCAACTGACCCTCAGGGACATCTCTCACTTCATTTCTCTCCTCTGAGATGCCAATCTTTGCCAAATTATAAGACCAGTTTTAATATTAGGATGAATCCATACCTGAGACAACTGCTTTCCAATTGTCACTCCACTATCCCCTTGCTCACTCTTCTCATCATCAACATCAGTATCCACAATATCACTTTCCACACTCTCTGAGGATTCAGAGCTGCTAGAATGCTCATAGTCAGATCCACTGCCTATTTTCATCAGAAAAGTAGGTATTGCAGCTAGAACTTGTATACTCACTGCCACCATCTGTATTTTCATCTACAATCAGTGCTTGTTTCTCCATACTGCCAGATGCAGCCTGCATATCAGAACGGTGAGCACGTCCTGAAGCATGAAATGGTTTCATGCTTAGAAACTGAATTGTTGATGATCGATGGCGTTCAGGTGGTGCAACAGAAATGCCACTCTGTTGTAATACCATTTCTGCTCTTGGTCTATAACACAGGGGGCAGGGGTTCACAGTGGGTATGATGGTACAGTCAAATAAATTGAGGCATGGTGGTAATACACATTAGGTATGACAGCAGGTAGTTCAAAGTAATTTAATTATGCAAGATACATATACATACATATATACAGCAAGGTGGTATGTAAGGTATGTAAGATAGACATGGTGGTGTTGTGGTGGTGGGCAGAATGGCATGGTGGCATGGTGGGCATGGTGGTGGGGGGAGTAAAACAATGAGAATGTAAATAAATAAAAAAGTTCTGAGCAACTTACCTAGTTGGTGGTTCATTCGAGATGGGCAGCAGTTCAGGAGTGGGCGTTTGGAATGCGGGAGCATGGCAGGGGGGGGGAGTGGTGAATTGGAGTGGGCAGCGTGGTGGGCGGCGTAGCGTGGCAGGTGGAATGGTGTGGTGGCGTGGTGAATTGCAATGGGCGGCATGGCGTGATGCGCAGTGTGGTTGAGAGTGGTCAGTGGTGTGGCATGATGCGCAATGCGGTGCAATGCGCAGCGTGGTGTGATGCGTGGCGTGATGCGTGGTGTGGCAGGATGGGCGGAATGGCAGGGTGGTGTGGTTTGCAGTGGTGGGTGGCATGGTGGGCGGTGTGGCATGATGGGCAGAAGGGCATGATGGGAGTAAACCAATGAGGATATAAAAATAAAATGAAAAGCGAGCCAACATACCTGAGGGTGGTTGGTGGTGTGGCATGATGTGCAACGTGGTGCGATGCGATGCGCAGCGTGGTATGATGCGTGGCGTGATGCATGGTGTGGCATGATGGGTGGAAAGGCAGGGCGGTGTGGTGAATTGCGGTGGTGAGTGGAGCGGTGGTTCATTGGGTGGTGAGTGTGGTTGGTGACGCGTGACGTGGGAGGGGGCGTTGGCGAAACGTAGCAGTGTGGTGGGTAGGGTGGTAGGGTGAAACATATCAGAAAAGAAAAAAAATCTGATGCTGACATACCTGGTTGGAGCCCTTGCTTTTCTTCCTCGTTCCCATGCGTGGTCGTTGTCCTGCTGGGGTAGTAAGTATGTGCTCACCCACTGAATTGCACGCGCACCGGGAGCCTTCGGTTCCATCCTCATCGGCGTATTGCTTCTTCGCGTTCCGTTTCTTCATGGATTGCTCCGATGCCTCCGATATTGCTTGCTTGCGGCCACTCCTTGACTTTGGTGGCGAAGTGATGGCGGCGTCATGCTGCGATCGTCAAGTGCGAGCCATGTGTTGGCAGTGGGAGGGTGATGTGTAATGTCATGGTATAGTGTGAGGTGACCCATGACGTGCGATGTGTGACATCACAATGGGGATGTGTGATGTCACTGTTGTGCTTGTGACACTACAGCATATGCCGAAAAATAGTTCACATGGAATGTCCACTCGGACTCTCCATGGAAATTCCACCATTCCGTGCGGAATCAGTGTGGAATCAGCACGGATTCTGTGCGGAATGGTACTGCCATTCTATTAGATGTTAGGACAATGTGGAATCCATGTGGAATCCGTGTGGAATCCGCGGATTCCGCACGGAATAGGGGGGGCAGTGTAAAGACCTCTCATTTAGAAGGAGCAAGGCAAGAATTCGAGATTTGGATGGATCATAAAAATCTTGAATACTTTATGAATGCAAAGAAATTGAATAGACAACAAGCACGCTGGGCGTTATACCTCAGCAGATTTAATTTCAAATTAATTCATAAAGCAGGAGTAACCATGGGAAAGGCTGATTCTCTGTCCAGGAGGCCAGACCATAAAAAGGGGGTAGAAGATGATAACAAGGAAGTCACCTTGTTAAAACTGGAGTTTTTCCGAATCGCAGCACTCCAACAAGGTCATGTGTTAGTTAATGCATCGGAAAAGGAAATTCTAAATAAAATTCGGAAATCAGAAGAGAAAGACAAGGAGGTTGTGAAAGCAGTTGAAGCCATGAAAAAGGCAGGAGTCAGGAAACTCAATGCAGGAGAATGGCAAATGGAGCAAGGACTTATCCTCTGGCAAGGAAAGGTTTACATTCCAAAAGATGACAAATTACAAATGGAGATAGTTAGGCTCCATCACAATACACCCCATTGCTGGACATGGAGGACAATGGAAGACGGTTGAACTCATCACAAGAAATTATTGGTGGCCAGGCATCACTAAATTTGTAAAGAAATATGTTACTGGATGTGACAAGTGCCAAAGGAGTAAAAACTTCCCAGAACCACCAGCGGGAAAGTTAATGCCTAATTCAGCACCTTCAAAGCCATGGATGCATATCTCTGCAGATTTTATTACAAAGTTACCAGAATTGCATGGTCATAATGCAATTCTTGTAGTTTGTGATAGAATGTCCAAAATGGCACATTTCATCCCAACATCAGAAGAAACATCAGCACAAGGGCTGGCAACACTTTTCAGAGACCATATATGGAAACTACATGGTCTTCCCGAGTCAATTATCTTGGATCACGGTCCACAATTTGCCGCTCAAATGATGAAAGAATTGAATTCAATGTTAGGCATTTCTACAGATTTGTCTACAGCTTTCCATCCACAAATGGATGGACAAACAGAACGGATGAATCAGGATTTGGAACAATTCCTGAGGATTTTTGTAGATCACCAACAAGAAGATTGGTCGGGATGGTTAGCCATTGCCAAATTTAGCTACAATAACAAAATTCAGGCATCAATGAAACATACACCATTTTTTGTAAACTATGGAAAACATCCAAGAATGGGTATTGAACCCAGAAAGGAAGGAAGTCATCCAGCTGCAGCTGACTTTGCGCAAAAAATGAAGGGAATTCATGAAGAAGCACAAGCAGCACTTAAAAAATCGCAGGATGATATGAAGCTCTATGCAGACAGACGACATTCTGAAGTGCCAGAATACAAAGTAGGAGATCAAGTTTGGTTGTCAACCAAGGATCTTTCCTTAACTGGTCGCCCAACCAGAAAATTGGCAGAACAATGGATTGGGCCTTACCCAATTAAGAAGATAATTTCATCAAATGCAGTAGGATTAAGTCTACCTTTCTTGCAACAGATTCACCCTGTTGTGAATGTTTCAAGAATATGTCCTTATGTCAAACCAATGAAAGGACAAAGAATGGCTGCTCCACTGCCAGTGGAGATTGATGGAGAAAAAGAATTCAAGGTAGAAAAAATCCTCAATGTATGATTGAAAAGAAACAAGATGGAATATCTTGTAAAATGGAAAGGATATATGGCAGAACACAATTCGTGGGAGCCAAAAGAACACTTAGGAAATGCAAAAAGAAAAATCAAGCATTTCTATGATAAACACCCCAGAGCAATATGAGTTATTGATAGAACAATCTTTGACAAGTTAGGTTTCCAAAAATATGAGAACTGTACAGAATTTCCTGGAAATGCCATTTCCAGAATCAATGTTAATGCAGTAGCAGAAACTGCCACTTGGGAGAAAATTTGGCAAAAATGGAAGGGTCAATCATTGATCAAACAATTAAATGAACCATCAGATCACGATGGTCCATGCGACTGCAATGGATGCTTGAAAAACTAAAAAGGATTGGTCCAGGAGTAGGACCTTAAACTGCTTCACTTTGTTGCGAAAAGTCTTTCCAGACCAAACACACAAACAACACACATTTGTATTTTGTCAGCATGGCAAAAATTGATGCAACAATAAACGTTCAAAACAAACCATCTTCACAATTGGTGGCCATTCAAACATAGGTCACTGTTGTGAGCAATCCTCACGATGCATCTTTCTTGAAAAACCAAAACCATTACCACGCCGCCCTCCCCATCCCATCATCACCATGGAATGATCCGTTGAAGTATGGATCGAACAATACAAAATGGGTAGAGATCCATGGAAATTCCTGCCAAAAGCCTTCTGGGCTTGGCAAGTATACATGCGTTGGAAGCGCAAAAATAAAGGAGGACACTTATCCTTTGAAGATTTTTAGTTTGTCTAGGAAGCTGAAACCTAAAAAGGGGGTACTGTCATGACTTGTATCAAACGCTCCAATTTCTAAGTCATTTTATATTCATTTTCCTTTGTATTTTACAAATGTAGTAGCCAAACACTTAGTCAGGTCGGCGTCTATCTTATCTAGTCAGCGCTAAGATTAGATTAGATTAGATTAGATTACGGACTACCGGACCAATAACTCATGCCTGCTGACTAATCCGCAGTCAATGCGCACCAGTCTTACTCATACAAAACTATTATTAGCGTAGGGTTCTACAGCCTTTAGAGTTGTAGGGGTTAGTGCACAGACCAGCCTGTATTGTATATAAACCATGCAAGTAGCACCCAGAGTCCTCAGTCGAGTTCTCTTGGGTTTCCACTCTACCCTACTCCTCTCCCCTCTTCAGTCTATTGTTGGGGCCCTAAGCCGTCATGGCAAGGGTAGTCCTGATAGCGTTATGTTGTCAATAATAACAATGATTTGGCTTCATGGGCTCATCCTTCTGTTATGGATATTCAAGTCTTCCCTGCATTATCTTTTGCGTCATTAAATAATAATGAGAGCTTGGTAGTGACTACTGCACTGTGTGCAGAAGGAGCGGGATCAGTCAATGCCCAATGTGGGGGTTTGCTTGTTCACCCAACACTTCACGGCCCAGATACTGGCAACGGTATCCTGCCTACTGGAGTTAATACCATTATTGGCAGGGTTGACAAGGATCCTGATGTTCACATGTCTTCTTTGGTGTCAGCACAGGATCCAGAGCTTTTTGATTGTCAGGCTTGTTTGGCTTCAGAAGATGAACATCATCGAAACATGGAACAACAACAAGAACACAGTCAATTATTGGAGCAACAACGTATAGATATGGAGCAAAAACAACAGGATCAAGTTAATAGGGAACTCATTGCTTGAACAGAGTGTTTTGCTAATTTTGAGAAGAAAGCTTTGGTGGATAAAGCGGTGGCAAAACAAAAGGCAGAAGAAGCAGCTAGGGTGGAGGCAGAATTGGATTGTCAACTTTTGGCAGAGTGCACTGCACTTGTCAATTTACAGAAGTGTATTGAAGAGGAAAATCTTCAAAAACAACAAGAGTTGATGGCTTCTTTCATGAGTCTTCAGAGCAACAACAAGAGGGCCCATAGCAAGGAATGGCAGCCGGATATTATTTTTCGGGAAATGTTGGATGTGTGTACAGAGAATGAAGAAGGATGGCAGGTTCCTCAATGGATTGTGGAAGATCTTTTTAGTGTAGCGAGAACTAGTCGGTTGTATATTCTTGCATATCAAAACATTCCTCAAGAGACAAGAGCACCTGTTAAAGACCTGTTCTTTCAGGCTGGCGCTATTGCTGCATTGCCTTCTTTGACTTTAGGTCAATATCGGGTATTCCAATCCCTATTGGCAGATAAACTTTTGCCTGAAGACAAATCACATATTGATACTTGCATCCGACCAATAAAAGTCTCAGGCGTCAAACCTGTTCATCAGGAAAATTGGTTTCCCCTAATTGACAATAATTAAACATAATCTATCTAAGACTCATTAATAAAATGTAATCTAGCTAAGACTTGTTAATCCAATGTAATCTATCTAATGCAGCATTAAAATCTCCTAAGTTTTGATAACAGGATCTGATACCATGTAATATACTTTAATGTTGGTTAACCTATTTACAGGAGCAACAAAACAATGCAGATTGAACTAGATAGTGGGTCCGGTGGTGATTGGGACATTACAGCTACCTTGCAGGTGTCATATCCTACATTGTAGATGAAGAGGCGGCATTGTCAGAGGGACTGTGCGAGACAGCTGCATGTCTAGTGGTACCAAAGGTTGATGTTGCTGAGTGGATGGCATCTGTAGAGGAAGAGGTGGAGATGGCAGAGATGGCCTTGGTGGAGGGCGTTGTTGGCTGGGAATTGTCAGCTGTAGAAGTTAATGGAGTCATGCAGACTATCTGTTTTGCAAGGAATTATGTTTGGTGTTGTTTTATGTATGCATTGTAGTGGTAGCTGACACGCTTCCGTGCTTCTTCCTCTTCCTGTCCTGGTGCAGTGGTAAGGACAAATCCAACCAGGCTTGAGTAATAAAGGACATACTATCTATGAGTGGCATAAACGAAAGATGTCTCTGTCAGAATAACAGTTTACAAGGAAACTATCACACTCATCAAGAACAGTGTTATTAGTCCATTGCTGAGGTGTTATCGGACCATAATGTGGAATTAAATGGATACTTCATGCAATTTGGCCTACTGGAATGATACTAGCAACTTGTTGACTATCTTGAAGTACGTGCAAGACTTTGTACATGAGGCAGTTTGGTTCCGGCTGTGCTTTGAATGGTGTGAACCATTCAACGTATGTGAAATGCCAAGGAACTTTGATGTGTGATGGGAAAAGTTGTTCAATGACTTTGTCTGTCAATGAGAAAACCGCTCGCACTTGAACAACACGGTAGCCTAGGAACAGGTATGTTAGAAAAATGAAGAGATGCATTATGCTAGGACATACTGTGTATGTTCCTGTTCTGACCAGCCTGAGGATTACTGACATCTGCTAGTGCCATGTCAAAGCATCCTGTGACAGCATGCCCATGTTTATCCTTTCTAGAGGGTTGTGCATGTACTGAATCAATGGTATCCAAGTCCTCACTACAGAACTTGATGTGGTGATAGATGGGTAGTGTCAGGAAGGGTAGAAATAAATATAGAGATTGGTGTTCAATTTGTGCACGCAAAAGTGTTGGTGAGATGGTTTGGATGATATATCATGCAAGAGCATCTCATATGAATGTTGCACAATAGTCACTGATGATTAAATCTAATGGAACAGCTGGCTGTGATGCATGCTTCATAAGCTTCATGTGACAGACAGGTTGTAGCAGCAGGAGTTGCTTGTTTATGGACAGTGGTGTGCTAGCATGGCCAAGAAGTTGTCAAGTAATGTGATGTTCTTGCTGTAAGATCTTTTCATTTCTTTCCATCCAAGTGGTCATTTGGAATAGTTTGTCTTGGGCATTAGAAGCCCTGTAGGCCTTCTTTGCAAAATCAATATGTAACCATTCAGTGTACTGAGTGTCATAGTTGTCTGTTGACCCATATAGGAGAATAGCATTGACGTAATGGCGACAAAAGTGGAGTTTGGGGATCAGGAAATCTTTGCAGATTCTGAGATCAACAAAAACAGCCTTATTTTCATGAAAAATTCAAGGGCGTTGTTAAGCAATCCCAAAGAATCATCTGTGTGGATAGGGTATTGGGATATGGTTATGAAATCAAGCAGGCTGCATACAGCCCTCAGAAGTTGAGCCGAATTATGCCCACTGACTATGTGGGCATCAATGATGATACCAAATAAAAGCCTGCACATTTCATCAGTTACATGTGTCAAGGATGTTATCCCATTCTTAAAAAGCTGGATTTGGTGATTTGGCAGGACGTGCTGACAATGTGCGTCTAATTCAGCACTCCCATATGCAGCAGCAAGCCATTTAACAAGATGTTTGACCATTCCTTGATGTAGCTGATGTAGAACGTCAGGTACAATTGCCTCATAGATGTTGGAATATGGCAGGTGTTCCCAAAATGGGTGGTAGATAGGTTTGATGCACACTTTGTGACATCTAGCTGCATACTGCATTGGGAACAAATCTGCCATTGCAAGCATGTCTTTCACCTTCGTGAGGTCTCTGTTGATCAGCTGTATTGATCCGGAGCCCAATTCCTTGTGTTGTATTTGGCATTTTGGACACTCCCCACTCTTAACGCCCATAACCAGGACTTGTTCAGGGTAGTCACCTATGAAAAGTGCAAAGATTGGATAACAGTGCCACTGAACGCCATCCCCACTGGTCAAAACTATCCCTTCTGCACCAACTGTCTCTAGTGGTAAAAGCAGCCGCTGGATGCATGAATGAAAAAGGTTGGAAAGAGTACAGCGCAGTGATGCTTTGTTTGTGAAGTGTTGCAATTTTGTGTTGGGCAGATAACCAGCGAGTATTTGTGCATGGTATGATGGTTTACAGCGGATCTCCTTTGGAATGTTGCCAATGGTCATGTAAATGGGATAGACAGTCTTGTCACCAAAGTGTGTTACTTGTGTTTGGTCGGATGAGAAAATGATGGGTATCAAGGTTGCTCCCGGCTTACAAGCTTCTAATATTTCCTAAGACAAGTTGAGTAGACAGCTAAGTATCAATTGGGAATTCAACAAACCTGTGTCTTCCACCACCATTTTCCAGTATTCATCTCATGATAAACTTGCTGTTGCCCCTCTGCATCTTTGAAGTGCTGTTCAGGTGCGAATAACATGACATTGGGTAAATCGGGGTCACTATATAATGGCTTGATGCATTTGATTATATTTCAGTGGAAAAAAGGGTACGTCTCCCCAGCAACTGTTACCTCTTCATAATGGAACTTGGGATGATGGGCAGGGAGTTCATTGATCATGTGATTCAAGTTGTGTGCAGTCCGGAACATAAGTCCCAAATGTTCTACAACCTATTAAACATATTTAGAATCATGAAAAAAGAAATCCTATTTGGAGCATACCTTGGGAATTGCTAGAAACTCATTTAAGGCTGTCTCAGTTAGTCCACACAGTTTTGCCCATTGTGCTATCTGCCATTCAAGCTGGGAGGAGAAGGGTGCATAGCTCGCATGCTGTTGACTACCCCCATTTGTAGGTTGAGCCGTATTTGGGCGATTGAGCGGCTGACCAGCCAAACTGGGAAATCGCTGAGTATAATAAGATGCCATTGCCAGTGCTGATTCTGAATTGCTTGAAGCAGGTGCGGTGTTGTCTTTGATGTCATCTTTGACAACAATATCTGATGGCTCAGTTAAGTCATATCCCAGCATAACTGGACAGAAATACCTTCTTCATTCTCCCTATCTTTGTCTTCACTGTCTATGGAAAAACACCTGAATAGGTCCTCAATTTGATTGCCATCATTGAGATCCTCTGGTATTGACTGATGTTTGTTCATGGCAAAATCACCACTCTCAAGGTTCTCTTGTGGCCACTCAGAATTGCACCCAGCTTGAAGCTCGTCTAGCTGTATCAACATTTGGTGTTCACGGTGGGCTTTGAGACAAGGTAATTTTGATGACCACTGGACATGTTGTGAATAGCGGCATGGGCTAAAGTTTTGTCCACATCCATGGCAGTACTGCATAGTTTGCAGGTGTTAGATGATGGTCTGTAGCCTATACTGCATGGTGTGGAAGGGCGGAGTTACTGTTAAGATATGTTAGGTAAACTTCTTGCAAATTGGTATTATGCTAAGATGCCTACCTTGGGTGGTGGGGAAAAAACACCGCCCAGTTCAGTTGGGGTTGCAGCATGAAACAGCAAACCATGAAGCATAGATTTAACTATTAAGGGATTTTTAGATCTTTTTGTATAAAATGATCTTAGGGCCTACCTCGTGCCACAAGCCAAGTACACACTAGCTTCAGCCGGCTCAACTAGACAGGTACAAGAATGGAGAGTCCCTGGACCTGGTAGGATCGCTACAGATGCCAATCACTAGGCAACATGATGGACATACTGGATATACACTATGTGCCCTCATTGCTAACTTGTAAAAAAATTTAGACTGCTTGGAAATATGGAGATTTGAACAATCTTGATAGTAAAGGAAAAGTTGAGACCAAAGCCAAAAAATGGCCAATAATCTAGGGTGCTTTGGGACTCAGGATGGGCAGCCGAAAGCTCACAATGCACCAACGTGTAGGCAAAGCCTACAGATAAAAGCAGTATTCAGTCAGGTTCCTTTGCCCCCACCTTCACAGTTACTCACATTATACTCTTTGTTGAACACATTTATGGATGTCTCCTGTTAAACCGATGAAAAAAAACAAGTCTGTCACTCAACATGCTGCTGCTACCAAGTTGCCTGCCATCAATGGACTATCAATCATGGTGGCTCTACTGCCTCAGCTGTTGATGGGTCTGCCATGGAGGTAGATCCTGATGATAGTAAGTGTCAGTTTTCAACAACAAAATAAGTGTTGGAATATTTAATATTCAGATTCAGACACTACAAGCATGACTAACATACATATATGGTAGTTAGATTGTTTGTGTCTATTTACATGCATCACTGGCAATGAGTTGAACTCATCACCTCGGAATGGGCCTGACACTTGTCGTCCACTGCTGGACAATTCCTTCAATCTGGGTCACAAGATCTACACCTTGGAATCCAACAATAAGTACTTACTGAAATAAGGCATTGAAAAAACACCATCAGTGAGCCATGCTCAGAAGGCTGCACTGATGCGGAAGGACAAAGAGATGGCCCAAACAATTGCTGAGCTAAATGCAAAAAGTCTTGGTAGGCCAGGCTCCTAGAACCAGCACGTGATGTATGCTCAAACAAACCAAACTTCAGTGGACTCGCATAGAACGGCTGGCAAAACTTTGACTTTGGCCATTGCCAAGCCTCTTAATCAGACCCTGCATATGTTATCTAGTACATCTCAGACTTTGAAATAATTGATTGCCTGAGCATGCTGTGTCACATATTGTAGCTATTCTTACTAAGCACATCAAAAGCACATCAATTGCCTGTACTATCTTTGACACCCTCTAAATGCCCATAACATCTACCCAAACCAAGCAGGTTTTGTCTGCTGCTGCCAATGCCAACACATCTATAATTGATGTTGCTGTTGGCTTGCTCAACAATCAAATGTTTGAAGAGGAAGGTTGATTGCTTGTTGATCAGTCTGATTGCTTGCTTGATGAGCTTCTTTATTGTGCTGATGCAAAGATACTTAACTGGGCAAAGTGTGCTGTGAGTGAAAAATGCAAGGGAGAGGTGGCTGACCTGTTAATAGATGAATCAACTCATCTACACTTTGTGGCAAGCAATGTTGCCAAGGATGAAATACAGGCTTTTAATATTGAAAAAATCACACTTGTATATCAAACAGCCTTGCCATACCTGTGGAGCATCCTTAGCCAGGTCTTGAATGCTGAAACACATGCCAAATATATGTGCAATTACTCACATCAGATGCCCTCTCAGAGTAGTTCACAGCATAGCATCATTATGCAAGATGTATTCAGTAATGGAGATGTTGAGGTGGGAGATAAAGGAACTGCCAGTCAGCAAGAACATGATGAGGGAGGATATTGCCAAGACCAGCTATTTGGAATTGTAATTGCATTTTTTACAACACCTAGATCAAGTCAAAACTAAACTTCACATTAGAAGATACTGATGTGTATCAGTATCTTACTCAACCACACAAATCAAAATTGTAATGTGCTACAAACTGTTACAGTTTCTTCTTCATTTTGTCTTCCTGTCTCAGCGGACAGTTTCATACTGTAAGGGCTCTGACGTCTTTGCGAGAACCTCACTCTCCTCATCATCTTTCTTGACTACTATCTCGATGCGCATAATCATATGTGCATCTTTGCAAAATGTATATATTTGTTTGTTGCTTGTATGCGTGACCTTATGTCGCGCTTCAAAATAATTAGGTAATTAGTTTATTCTTTACCTGAAACCTGTACATTGCGTTACATTGCCAATAAAATTGGTCCAGTGTAAGACGCATCGCGGGATTAAGTAAAGAAAACTCTACAACCTTTACACTTTTTTACACTACCATAGGTAGCATAGCGCACAAACAAACGAGGCATCCTAATTGATGTCTTTTGGGAAAAAACCTTCGTATAAATGAAAGGATGAACTTTCGAACTCCCTGTCGAATATGCGGGATAGTTCTCTGGTCCTAGTACCACGCTCAACTAGTTTGAGCAATTTTGGAAGCTCTAAGCCTCCCGACAACAGACACATCACCAAGAGAAGTGTGAGCACTTCCCAACCAAAGGCGTGACTGTTGCCTTCTTCAAACAGTTGAAGTACAGCAGAGGTGTCCAAAGGAGCCTCACTGAACCGGCTGTCACCCAGAGGGACCTTATCCCCCTCGAAACCACCCTACTCAGCAGCGGTCAAATCTACTAGACCAGAGATCGATCTAAATCGATCTCCAACCACCATGAGAACTGCGCCTAAGCAGCACCAGCATGTTGACTGCACCAGGCCTTACGTGGGAAAGCCCAGACTACCACCGAGTCATGAACCGATGGGGTCTTTGAAGGGATCTAAAACGATTCCTAAACATCCAGAGGTATCAGCTACCTCTCTCACTGATAACTTATTCAGTGACACCCTGGCCAAACGCATGGGATTGGCTATAGGACATGACCAGAAAGCGGTCAAATTCTTGAGTGTCAGGGATGAGTTCAACAAAGAATGAGAGGTTGAGGATTTGATCTCTCTGCTGGATTTTGAATCAAAACGAGTCAACGAGGACTCAATCAGAGATGAACTGGCTGATTTGACCAGGGCATCTCAACCAACTGTTCCGGTTGGATTAGGTGAACACACAATTACCATGTCACAACCTAACACCATTGATGTCCTTGGACAATTGATTCAAGGACAAACAAATCTGGAGAGGCTCATGGTGAGACACTACTCAAGCCTCTCTGACAACTTCCAGAGATTGGAAGGTAAAACTAAGGACTAATGATCTTCTAGAGCGTATCGCCATGCTCCTTGAAAGGCCCCAGTTTCCCCAAAGGCACTCAGACTCCCGCAAACGAGAGAGATCTCGTCACGACAAGAGATTTGAACTCCAATCAGACAGTCAAGAATCGGTGCTTGACTACTACAGCAAGGAAGAACCCGCTGCAGAGGCAGTCCCTGAAGAGAGACTACCTCAAAATAATGGGCAAGAAATTGGGTTGCCCATAGACAAACCATCGCTCATGGCAAATCCTCTAACCCACTCAGATAGAACGTCTGAGAAAACGGACGAAATGGTCTGTAAAGAAATTAGGGACTCAGAATTGGCCTTTGATCCCTCCAACGAGCCCATTAACCTCGGGAAACTAGGGGTTAAACTGTCTCCCCCCGAGTATGAGGGAGGAGAAACAATAGATGAGTTCCTCAAATTCACAAGGGAACTCCTAAACTTTCTCAGCATCTATTTGTTCCTGAAACCGGAGGCTGACTTGTTCAGAGTCAAGTTCCTAGGGCAAATCCTGAAAGGGAAGGCCCTAAAATGGTATCAGCACATGATTAAATCGAATGCTGATAGGAGCTGGAAATTTGAGGAAACCATGGTGGCCCTCAAATGGTACTTTGTTAGAGACGCCTCTTCCAGAGATGCCGCTATGAAGTTTGACTGCCTCTCACAAAAAGGGCGGTCTGTCACTGAGTTGAAGAAGGATCTGGAACATCTGAGCCAACAGATGATTCAGACGCCTTCAGACTATGATATGGCAAGGAGATTCCTCAGTGCTTTAAAGCCAGAAATCTCCACAAAAGTGGTCAGACATGGCTACAATCCAGAAAATAGCAACCTCAATGCTATTTTTGAAGCTGCCAAATTTATAGAAGAAGCACACTTCTATGAAACCTGGGAAGAGCTCGACCAACAGAAAAGCGCTACTCCTAAGACTTTCGGGAGTAAATCCTCGAAGTCTAAAGATTCGTCTAAGAAACAGATGAATCCCAAGGCTCCGGAGAAAGGAGCCTACGATAAATCTAATAATAACAACTCGAAATCTATTGAGTGTTATTACTGTAAACAGAAAGGGCATACCAGCCCCAACTGTCCAAAAAAGAATAGTAGATATAAAAAGTCTGCTAACATCGAGGCTCTCGAGGGTGAAGAGCACAAGGAAGGCATTGCTAACACAGCTGATGCCGAAGAAGCTTCTGACACCAAGGAACTTTACACCTCCACAGAAGAAGTTTACAAGGTGCTACAAGAGAGCATCTCTGGGGAAGACGGAGACGACGATGAGCTGTCTCTGGAAGACTGGTGTGCCAGTGCCAGGATAGATGATTCCACAGACGAGCCCATCATCTATAAGAAACAGCTTAGTGGCCATGAGATCAATTTGGTAGATTGGTCTTCAACGGAAGGCCACTCTCAGCCAGAAATTTCTCCAGTCTCGGACAACATTTTAGAAGCAGCAGTGATGCGACTTCTAGATGACGGAAATGAGGATTGTGCCAAATCCTCTAAAGTCACTGAGACGGGCGATCAAGTTGCATACTGACTCAGGTCAACTAAGGATGTGGTTCAAAATCGCATCAAAAATGGACCCAAGAGAGATTTCAGACACTTGGGAGTAATTGAGGGATACATGCGCATCAACGGACAGAAGGCACACGTACTCCTCGACAGTGGAAGCACACTGGATATGATTTCAGCAAACTTTGCCACCGTCAACAAGTTGGACATGTTCCAACTTAAAAAACTGGTTAAGTTGCAGATGGCAACTTCGGGCTCGAGATCCGCAAAAAATTACGGAGCGAGAGCTGAATTAAAGGTGGGCAATTTGAAACAAAATCGCTACTTTGATATCGTAAATCTGGACAGGTACCAGGTCATATTAGGAACACCGTTCCTAAAGGAGCACAATGTGCTGCTCAACTACATGGGCAGCAGCTCATTCAAACTGGGAGAAAAATGGTTCCCAGGACAAGAAGGGGAATTCTCAAATCCTCTTGATAAGGTGGGGGAAGGATCAGGCAGTTTGCCACTGCCTTCAAAAGGGTCCTCTAGAGAACCCATCGAAAACAAAAGCGAGTTTCCCGAGAAGGGAAAGGAGTTTTCTAAGAAAACTCAATCAAATCACAGAGAGAATGTTAAGGGCAAGTCCAAGCCCGATAAATGTTCTCATTGACTAGAGAACGTTCACCCTCTATCACTAGCTGGCGCATGCTCAGAGGGCACCACTTCCATTACCATGGAAGAACGTCTGGAACTGCGTAAAAAATGGATTGACAAAATCCAAGACTTATTTATCCCAGAGAAACCGGAATTACCACCTCTGAGAGAAATAAACCACAAGATTCCTTTGATAAATCCAAATCTCAAAATAAATCACAGGGCACCCAAATGCCCTGAACCTCTTAGAGATCAACTGAAAGCAAAGGTTGATCGATATCTAGAGGCAGGATGGTGGGAAAGGACTAGCCTTCCAATGTCAGCGCCCCTATTAATCATTATCAAACGAGACGGTAAAATAAGAACCGTCATAGATGCCAGGCAATGAAATGATAACACTCTAGCAGATGTTACCCCAATGTCTGACCAAGAAACAATCAGAAATGATCTGGCAAGAGCTCGATTCAGAACAAAAATCAATCTCTCTGATGCATATGAACAAATACACATCCTACCTGAACACGAAAAGCACTCGGTATTCGCAACAATATATGGCAACATGATCAGCCGTGTAATGCAACAAGGAGATAAAAATGGGCCCCCGACATTTCAGAGACTCATGAATATCTCCTTTGCAGACATGATAGCAGTTTTCTTGCACTGCTATCAGGATGATATTTTTGTGTACTCCAACACCCTGGAGGAACATTTAAGTCACCTGAAAGTGACTTTTGATAGATTGCGCAAGCTAAAGCTCTACCTCAGTCGCAATCTGAAAAAATAGACATCCTATCCACCAGAATGGACTGTCTAGGATTCATTATCGATGATGAAGGAATCCACATCGATCCCTCTAAGATCAATAAGATCTTGAGCTGGAGGACACCAAGAGATTACACGAATGTCCTCAGGTTTAATGGAGTAATTCAGTACTTGTCACAATTCCTACCAAATGTCACAGAGTTAACTGCTCTGTTAACAGGAATGTGTAGCAATAACAGGGAATTGCACCTTCAGGGCAATCTAGTTGGGGAGGGTGTAAGGGCTCTGACGTCTTCACAAGAACCTTGCTCTCCTTGTCATCTTTCTTGACTACTATCTTTGCAAAATGTATATATTTGTTTGTTGCTTGTACGCACGACCTTATGTCACGCTTCAAAATAATTAGGTAATTAGTTTATTCTTTACCTGAAACCTGTACATTGCGTTACATTGCCAATAAAATTGGTCCAGTGTAAGACGCATTGCAGGATTAAGTAAAGAAAACCCTACAACCTTTACACATACCCATCATTTCTCCTTAACTGCGCATCATACAGCCTGGACGCTATCTCCTTTCATAGTTACCTTCACACTTCCTTTCTCAGGTAGTCATTGTTTCATTCCTTTTATGGTTTCCTTTGTTCCCTAATTGTATATAAACTTCTTGTACTGTAGAGTAACTCCAGTTCCAACTTAGACAAGTTTTGCTCTCAACAACAATTGACTTCAGTGCTCTTCTCTCTCATCATTCTCCAAGGCCTTTGTCATCATTTGACTTAGCGTCTAGACCTTTGACCAGTGACTGGGAGCGGACCGAGACTCTGCTTGTCACTGTTAACTTAGAATGAACCATGACGAGGGCATCATCTGTAACACAAGTTGGAACTCAGGAACCGCTCAGTGCATTGTCACTAGCCAGACACCATTGATACCAGGAATTCTTGGATCAGACCCCCAAACGACTCTGTTCGTTACAAACAGAAGTACTACCTTAATCGAAGAGAAGTCTACTTTTCTACGACACACAAGGTCTGGTGCTACGTTTCAGGAACAAAGAGAAGGAACCTACCAGTCTCAGACAAAGAAGGAGAATACCAGGAAGGAGACCATAACATTGAATTACCAGGAGATATTTGGATTCACTGGTACAACAAAACAAATGAGGAAAACAATCAGTTATTCCTAGCCCCAAACACCAAACCTGAACTCACCTGGTGGCACGAGTTTCAAGTCAACAAAAGACTCGGAGATTTCGCCTTCCTTGCACTAGATGAACAGACACTAGCCAGGTGGAACAAATACAAAGAACAACAGCAGATCGAGATAAATCTAGCCTTTGGGGATGAATCGAAACAAGGAGAAAGCTCGAAACAAGGCACAGAATTGAAACACAAACCCGGAACACAGGACCCGAAACCTGAAACACCAGAACCGAAACAGAAACCAAAGAAAGACATGTCAGACAACAAGGAAACATCCTCAAAAGGGATAAAGGGAATCTCCATTAAGGAATTCAAAGGACAGTGCTCTAAGGCAAAACACTTCATCAATACATTTGATGACATCTTCGATCTTGATGAAGGGCGCTTTGAAACATTGAAAAAGCGAATCAAATATGTTCTCCTTCACCTAGGGGAAGAACTAGACAATTGGAAAGCCAATCTTCGAGGAGAATTAGAGGTGGCAGAAGCAACCAAAGGAAAATCAACAGGAAGCGCATATGCACTCTCTTGGGATAACTATACCAGCTTCAGACAACGATTCCTGAGCAACTGGGGAGAATCTGACAGTGCAGCCAGAACCCTGAATGATCTAGATAAAGTCAAAGTGGGTGGAGACATTGACATCCCTGCCTACATTAAGAAATTCCGATCACTCATACACTCCACCGGAATTACAGGGTTCATGGCGCAGTGCATTTACTTCTGTAAAGGACTCCCTGCATCAGTAGTGGCAAAAATCATCAAAAACCCTGCAGTCATCAGTATGGAAGCAGCTTATAACACTGCAGAATGCCTGCACAATGCTTGGGAGACCATGAAATTAATGAACCGATCATCTGGATCAGGAGATACAAAGTGACATTTCAAATTTAACCAAAACACGAGGCCCTCCGCATCTGGATCAAAAGGGATCAATGCTGTGAGCACAGGACGCCTTTCAGATGCCCAAAAGGAAGAATACCAAAAAACTGGCAAGTGTTTCAGATGTGGAACACAGGGGCACATATCCAGGGATTGCCCAAACAAGGGGAACACCCAAACATCATCCTACAAGTCCTCCTCCCCACAAAATCACACAATCAGGGTGATAGAGGAAATGACCTTGAACGAATCAGCTGCCCAACGCATTAGGGTGCTGTTGAAAGATCTTCCAGAGGAAGAACGCAAAACAACCCTCCAGGAACTCAAATCCGAGGGTTTTTAAGAAGGAGACGCCAGAAAGCAGTTGACACCTCCAGTACCATTGAACAGTTAGCACTTGATTCTGTAATTGTAAATTCAAATAATAACAAACGAATTTCCATTACTGTGCAAACGACCCATAAACCCGCTGAAATATCTGCTCTCATTGATTGTGGAGCAGAAGGAAACTTCATTGACAAACAAATATCAAAAGATCTACCTAAGGAACCCTTAAAACAACCGATTAGAGTCAAGAACGCTGACGGGACAATCAATCAGAACAGATTAATCACTCATTGCACTTGTCTCACCTACTCTATTGAAGGGAAGACGTACAACAACTGGTTATGGATCACCAATCTAGGAGATCAGGTGATAATCTTTGGAATACCATGGTTAGAACAACATAATCCTACAATTGATTGGCAAAAGAAAACCCTCCAAATGGACAATGATTCAGAAGACACCAAACCTATTTGGCGCATGGCATTAGACAACCAACAATGGGGAGAAGATGAATATTGGATCAGGGTGAAAACATCAGCATCACAGGCACTTGAACATCAAGCAAGAAGAGACAAAGCGCCCATAGTTCTACCTTCCAAATACATGCCCTGGCATGCCACCTTTGAGAAGAAAGTGTCAGAGCATTTTCCATCTTCTTGCCCATGGGATCATGCAATCAAACTCAAAACAGGATTTACGCCAAAAGTCAACAAAATCTACCCATTATCACTAAAAGAACAGTCAACCCTCAATGAATGGATTAATGAACAACTCGATAAAGGATACATTTGACTGTCTAAATCACCACAAGCATCACCATTTCTCTTCATCTCTAAGAAGGAAAGCGGCGCACTTCAACCTTGCCAAGATTATTGATACCTGAATGAATGGACAATTAAGAACGCCTACCTGTTACCCTTAGTCTCCAATTTAATGATGAAGTTAGAAGGCGCAAATTACTTTACCAAACTCAATCTGCACTGGGGATACAACAACGTCCGAATCAAAGAAGGTGACGAATGGAAAGCGGCATTCATAACCAATCGAGGATTGTATGAACCAACAGTCATGTTCTTTGATCTTTGCAACTCCCCGTCAACATTCCAAATGATGATGAACAAATATTTCCAGGATATGATAAACAAAGGATGGCTCATCATTTATATGGATGACATCTTGATCTGTGCAAAAACAAAAGAAGAAATGCAGGAGCGTACAGAACGCGTTTTGAATTGCCTACAGGAAAATGACTTATTCTTGAAACTTGAGAAATGCAAATTTTGCATTCAAGAAGTCAAATTTCTTGGCATGATCATTACAGCCAGACACATTCAAATGGATCCTGTTAAACTTGCAGGAATTCGTGACTGGCCAACACCAACAATGGTTAAACAAGTCAGATCCTTCCTTGGATTTGGAAACTTCTATCGGAGGTTTATTGGCAACTTTGCCACCATAGCGAAGCCGTTGACAGATCTAACAAAGAAAGGTTTACTCTTTGACTGGACAACCACTTGTCAGACAGCATTTGAGGAGCTTAAAAACAAGTTCTCCTCCATGCCTGTTTTACACATGCCCGACCCCACCCGACCATTCATTCTTCAGATGGACGCCTTGAACAAAGCTACTGGAGCAGTGCTTAAACAAGTGGATACAACCAGAACGCTTCATCCATGTGGATTTATTTTGCATGCCTTGACGCTTACAGAACAGAATTACCAGATTTACAATCGAGAACTACTAGCAATCATTAAAGGACTGCAGGCATGGCAACATTTACTTCATGGATCACCACATCCCATAGTGGTTCACTGCGATCATAAGAATCTTTTGTTCTATTGGTCACCCCAACGATTAACTTTTCGACAAGCATGATGGTCCATGATGCTCTCAGAATTTGACTTGAAAATTGAACATGTACCCGGCACCAAAATGTTTGAAGCAGATGCTCTATCCCGCCGACCTGATCACATGAAGGACAATGATGCTCTAGAGGATGTCACCATGTTACCTGACAATAAATTCATCTGTCTCATTGCTACAGACCTCGCCCAGGAAATTAGGGATGCTACATCACTTGACCGCTTTGGATGCACAATCATTGAAGTCATTGAAACTCAACACGCTCCACCGATTAAATCCAAACTCCAGGACTGGGCATTTGTTGACAGGATCATCCAATATATTGATAGAGCATACATCCCAGATAATGGAACGCTCAGGACACAGATTGTCAAGACGATTCATGAATCGCTCACCTCAGGACATCCAGGATGCATGAAAACCCTTGAACTGCTACAACGCGATTACTGGTGGCCAGGAATGTATAAACATGTCAAGGAATGGATTACAGGATGCGCCACTTGCCAACAGATGAAAGTGAATACTCATCCAAACACTCCGGCTCTTCTACCCATTGGATCCAAAGCAACTCACCCTTTTCAACAAGTCCCACTAGATTTCATTACGGATCTTCCTATTGCGGATGGATATGATTCGATTCTGGTCATGGTGGACCATGGTCTTACAAAGGGGGTAATCCTTACTCCTTGCAAGAAAACCATCGATGCTCTAGGAACAGCCAATCTTTACATTTTCAAAATATTTAAACGCTTTGGACTACCTGATATCCTCATCTCAGATCGAGGACCACAGTTCTTGGCTAAGGTCTTCCAGGAAATCAGAAAGACACTAGGAATCGATCACAGAATGAGCACAGCCTATCATCCACAAACCAATGGAGAAACAGAACGTGTTAATCAAGAACTAGAAGTATACCTTCAAATATTCTGCACAAATGAACCCCACAGATGGAAACAATTACTCCCGATTGCTGAATTTGCTCACAATAATCGACACCATGACTCAGTTAAAGCCTCCCCGTTCCAACTCATGTATGGAACAAACCCTGTTGCACTACCAACTGCCATACAGAAGATGACAACACCTGCCACTGAAGAGCGCCTACAGCTATTACAAAAAGCTAGGGAAGAAGCGCTAGCTGCACATGAACCAGCAAGGCAGATGGTTGCACGATGAGTCAGGGACAAAGCAATCAAATTCTTACAAGGAGACAAAGTATGGCTCGAAAACAGAAACCTCAATATACCATATCAATCTAGGAAACTAGCGCCTAAACGAGAAGGACCCTTTATAGTGGAACTGTTACAACTCTATCTATTTTTTCTATATTTTTCTATATTTTATCTGGAGGCCTACAGATGCTGGACACAATACCAATACGCATAGGGGCTTGGGGGGATCCGTTATGGAAGGACCGGTTAGGTAAGCCATGGGTGGCTGTACAAAGGTCTAGGCATAGGGGTCCAGGCAAGTCTGGCTATGGAGGGGTCTAGGCTGTTGCTGTGCGTACACAGCCTTGGAGGCAGTGTAGTCTGTGCGCACAGACCATGGCCAAAGGTATATAAGGAGGGTGTATCCGTAGGTAGGAGTCCTAAGACTCTAGATAGTTTGCTCTAACCCAGCTTACTGGTCTACTGTGTCAATACATCTTCTTTCCTCCTCTTCTCTATGTGAGACCTGTGGTTGTGTTGGATCCATCCTAACAGGAACAAGTTCTAGGACCAGTAACATATAAGCTCAAGTTACCAAAACAATGGCGCATTCACCCAGTCTTTCACACGTCACTCCTTATGCCATATAGAGAAACTGAAACGCATGGACCGAATTATACTACTCCGCCCCCTGATCTCGTAAACGGACAGGAAGAGTTTGAAGTTGAAGCGATTCTCACACATCGAAAACGCGGAGCAGGGTATCAGTATTTGGTTAAATGGAAGGGATACGGCCCAAACAACAACTCCTGGGAACCTGAGCGCAATCTAAGTAATGCTGCGGACGTTGATGAGCGGTGTTCTGTGGTGACTGTGTAGTGTCATCATCATGTGTATGCATTAAGCTATGTGAGAGAAGTCCTACCAGCGCCGGAACTATACACGCTGTAACGATTAAAGTGAGGCCGACGTAGAACGGCGTTCGGCCAAAGGGGCTTCTGAGGTCCGTCGGCGAGTGCTGGACAACTAAGACGGCGCCGATAAGGAGATGAAAATGAGTGGAACGGTGACTACGTCGCCGAGCGAAGGTGCACACGAAGATCGAGTAAAGAAAGGGAGTGGTATTAACTGTCCTCTACTACATACACGCATTCCTTATATACTTTCGAACATGAGGCTTACCTGCGGCGATGCTTCGTCACCGAGTCCGTTGGTCCGTGCGCGTCCTGTTCCTCCTCCTGCATTGGATTTATCGTTGGGTCGGCGGGGGCGGCCCTTATGATGCGGTTCGTAGCGAAGGTTCGTGGCTCGGCGTTGTCCGTTCCTGATCTCGGATATCGGTCCGCTTCGGCTGTCGGTCTCAACGTAGCCGGAACCGGCACGTTACATCTCCCGGGTTCTTTTGATGCTGACCCCCGGTCAGGTCCGAGGCGATAAGGATTAAATGGGGAGTGGTGGGTGGGTTTCTCTCCGTTCCCATCATGTCCGTTCTCTCGTCGCAAGCCGGAAACGATACCGACAGCCTAGTCCAACTAACGTTGCAGCAGCTGAAGCTTCGTGCTCGGAGCTTCGGTCATCGGTTATTGGAGGCTCCAGCGGATACCGTGACGGAGGGGAACGCTCCTGCTGTTCGCATATGGTTGGAACTAGCGCGGGATGATGTCGTGCGTGGTCTGTTGTTGTAACGCCTCGTCTAACGATTCCCTAGGATAAGATTCGAACTTTATTGGGCGAGCTCGATCAGGAGGGTGTGGATCCTCGCCTCCCTTCCGTTGTCAAGGATGGCCTCGATCAGTACGATCGGCTCTGCCGGTCGTTACGGGAACTGGGTGCGGCAGTCACCATGGCACGCTCATCGTCGGGCGGAAGCCTTCGTCCTGAAGACTCCGCGAGTCTTCTCAATGTCGGGCGTTCGGTCTCCAGTAGCGTTCAAAGCAGCGCGGAACAGTCTGGTGTGCTTGTCGGGGTACCGCCATCGTCTTTAGCTCCTCCGGATTCTCGTGCGGAAGGTGCGACCCCCAGACGTCCCGTTGCGAGGAAGCGTGCGTCCGCTCATCCTGTTTCGGTGCCAGAAGCTGTTCTGACCGAAGATTCCCAGGTTCGTTTGTAGTTGACTACGTCCGAGTGCCAGCACTGATCCCGGATGCACAGCGGTGCATCAAATGTGCCCAAGATGGCCGTAACTGCGTGATTACTCCCGGCCGCGCGTCGTGCGACTCCTGTCACGGTCGGAAGGTCAGGTGTTCCTTGGCTTCCGGCCTCCGGTCGTCGAGAGCGGTCTCGTCGGCTGCGGCGAGCGGTGCAAGTTCGTTGGCGCGGGGCGTGGAGAAAATCGCCGTTACAGAGAAGGTTCCAGAGACGCCGACGCGTGGCGATAAGAGGAAGGTGGAGCCAGGGAACAGCCCGGAGGAGCAGCCTCCACGTACACGCAGCAAGGGGAATTTGAGGGATAGCGCCGTCGAGGATGGCACACTCGCCGTGAGCAAGGCGGCTGTGTCGAAAGGTGCGCCGGTCGCAGGATCTTCGCGGATTATGGGGCCTCCGGTGCAGGCTCCTGCGGACTTCGGAAGGCGTATGGGTGCGCTCGAGCAGCAAATAGCCACCCTCGACTCGTTTTATCTCCAATCAATGAAGACATTGCGGCAATCAGTGGAGGATTTGCGGGAGGAGGTCTATCGTGCTGATGCGGCATCGCAGAAGGGTAAAGGTCGTGGCCGGGGACGTGGCAAGGACAAGAGCAGAGAGGAGTAGTGGGCGGCTTGGGACTCGGTGTTGTTCGCATCGTCGCCGGCTGCCCTGGTAATTAAATAAATGAGTGTAGAGTATCAGGTCGTAAAAGAAAAGTAGGTTTGTCCGCGGAGTGCGTCAGGCGTCCGTTGTGTCACTGAAACCATCACGATCGCCGTCGGCGATGGAGGCTTCATCGGATGCATGTGTCATCATATACAACTCCTCGTCCGATTTACTAAGTAAACGTGAAAGTTTCTCACCGGGTATAATACTACGAGAAAAATAAGGAATAAGTCGCTTGGCCGCATACCGTAGCCTTGAAAGTGCTCCGTCTGTTTCAGCGAGTATATATGATCCACCTTCTGTTCTTCGGATGACGACCATCGGTCCCAAGTACCGGGGTTTTGTTTTACGATCGAGTTCCATATCGATCCTGATGTTTCGCACAAGTACGAGATCGCCTTTCCTGAATGCGAAATTCTTGATAGTGTTTTGGAACCGCTGTTCTAACTTCCGGACTGCATCCAGACGTGTTTTGTAAACCGTATCCCGGATTGCCTGAAGATCCGTGGCTCGTTTCTGCAGTTGCCGCGCACGGTACCCAATGAGATCCTGCGTGGTAGTTTCGGCTGTGATTGGCGGACATAGATATGTTGCTTCCGTAATATCGAGTGGCAAGGTCGGTTCCACGCCGTGCGCGATGTAATACGGGCTGTAGCCTGTAGTCGGGTGGATGGTGACCCTCTCGGCCCAGAATACAGATGGCGCTACTTGGTTCCACCTGGAGACATCGCCGTCGGCAGCCTTGATTAACGATTCCCAGACGTCCCGGTGACGGCGCTCGACTATACCGTTAGCCTGTGAGTTATATGGCGATATCCGAATGTGATTGATCCCGTATCGGTGGCGCAAAACCTCGAGCGCTGCTACATAGGGCGTACCGTTGTCGGTGACTATGACTTCTATGGCTCCATGTCTGCATAGGATATCTTCGAATATGAATTTGGCGATTCCTTCAGCCTTCTCGGTTCTGAGCATGCGGTACTCGGGCCATGCAGATAGCGAGCATCGGGCCTGTGTGATGTAGTTGTATCCTCCCAACGCTGGCATTTTCATGGTGTCCATGTGCACGATTCTGAAAAGCCCTCCCGGTTCCGGCACCGTTGGCGGAATATGCAAACGCTGGGCATTTCTTACTTGGCAATTGTGGCATGATCGGACGTACCATTTGATATCGTTGTCGAGGGAAGGCCACCAAAACCGATCCCGGATGCGCGCCCGTGTAGCAAAGATGCCTTTATGTCCGGTGTCGTCGTGTGCTTCCGCAAAAGATGCATCCATCGAATGTTCGGGCTGGCAGCGGCTGAGACGAGGTTTGGGCGCGGGGCGGCGTTGGCGGAGGTGGAGGTGCGGCGGTTAGCGGGCGTGGCGATGTGGCTGCAAGGAGGGCTATCACGGGCCTTGAGCTGATGACAAATTGGGCGGCGTTGTTCATTTCTTTGAGGTCGTATCCCTCGTCGGGTCGAACATCTGGGCATTTGATTGTCAACCGAGTTGTAATATCTGGCCTGACCTCATCCGGAAGCGTGGACATGTACATAATGCTTGCCTCGCGGCGAGTCATGCGGTGCTTGGTTACGAGATAATTAGCTGTTGCAGCGAAATCGCGGTGATACTCAGCGAGTTGGGTTTCGGTGGTGACTCCCATACTCTGGTACTTATCGATGATTGCTTTGAGCGCCGCGATGGTGTGCCGGCGGTCAGGTTGTGCTTCTGGATAGATGTCGCGGATCGCCGTTTTAAATGCGTCCCATGATCCGGTTGTAAGGGCATCCTTTGTCGAGGTCCAGGTGTCGGATGACTTCTCATCCGTATAGTAGATCGCCCATTTAATTAGTTCTGTGTCGCCGGATCGCTGTCGGTCGTCGCAGATCATCTCGATATCTTCGAGATATCTTTCAAGGCCGCTGGCGGTGCCTTGGAAGCGTGGAGCCTCCTTGCTGGTTCTGATTGGCATGCGTGTGCTGCGTGGGGTTTCGTCCGCCATGCTGCCTGCAGGTGATGATGATGTATTAGATGAAGTAAGCGGTGGTAGGGGTGATAACGGAAAGCTTAATCGATCTAGATCAAATATAGCAGTTCCAAGCTGATCGCCTGGTTCCGAATTGTTCGGGGTTGGTGTGCCGAGTGGTGAAGGATGTGGAGGTGTAAGTAACCAGTCGAGGTTGTGAAAGGAGGTATGGGCTGGCGAAACGTCTTGTAGGGGTAGCGGAAACGTTCCTGGCAGGAGATGTCCGTCGTCGTCAGTGGAACTAGATGTTTCTTGGTCGGACGCTGCAGGCTGTAGCGCCGTCGCTTCTGATTCTGTTTTGGGAACCTGCGGAGGTGGTGTGGGAGGCTTCCGAGTTGCCCACGGCGGTAGAGGACGGTTGAGTCGGTGAGGCGTAGACGGCCCTTCCTGTTGGTCGGTGGGCTTTGGTCGGCGCCGAGGTCCTAGTTGGGCTGGGAACTTATCGGAAGCTTTCTGTGCAGCGGGACGGTTGGAACGAATGACTTATCGACAGACCTAAGAGCCCCTCGCGGTGGGCTCCAGTTGTAATGATTAAAGTGAGGCCGACGTAGAACGGCGTTCGGCCAAAGGGGCTTCTGAGGTCCGTCGGCGAGTGCTGGACGACTAAGACGGCGCCGATAAGGAGATGAAAATGAGTGGAACGGCGACTACGTCGCCGAGCGAAGGTGCACACGAAGATCGAGTAAAGAAAGGGAGTGGTATTAACTGTCCTCTACTACATACACGCATTCCTTATATACTTTCGAACATGAGGCTTACCTGCGGCGATGCTTCGTCACCGAGTCCGTTGGTCCGTGCGCGTCCTGTTCCTCCTCCTGCATTGGATTTATCGTTGGGTCGGCGGGGGCGGCCCTTATGATGCGGTTCGTAGCGAAGGTTCGTGGCTCGGCGTTGTCCGTTCCTGATCTCGGATATCGGTCCGCTTTGGCTGTCGGTCTCAACGTAGCCGGAACCGGCACGTTACAACGCACTGAACCTGTGGCTAATTATCTGACACCTCACTCGTCCGACCACCTTAGCAGTCAAGGTCCGCGCTCATCCGCAACGCAAACCATCCAGAGTCGCAAGGCAAACCCCCGCAATACCGCATGCGAAACCAGTACTACCCGACCACACCAACTAGCGTCAATCACCTGAAAACTACCGTTGAACGCTGTCCGCCGCATTAAGATTAGCCATGACACTGCCACTTCTGCGCTAGATAAGCTCGCGCCCGAAATACTGTGATCGAGACCATTTTAGCCACGCGTCTACAAGCTATGGACAATCTTGGTTAAACAGAGGAAAATCTTCACTGACAGTAGCATCAATCAGCAGCCAACACAAAATGTCCAGTTCGGGAGTAGCGGCAACAGGGACAAACCGTGCTAAAAGCATATACCAACGCTTATCGCATAAGACACCAGAGGTTGATCATCAGCTATCGTACCTGTCAACGGTCAGGATCTTGCTACGGGTTTGCAACAGGGAAAACAACTAGCAAAATGCTCGCGCACTAAACTACATTGGACAGCGCCTTTCAGGATGACAAATTGGGATAGTAAGCCACCAAGCATGACACAGAAGAATTTGGAGTCCACTCGTATCAGTAGGTAGCAAAAAGTATATATATCATCTTATTTCATAGCAGAATAACAACATACCGTACCACCACTTTCATTTTTATCACCTTCCTTCTTTGCAATCCATAACCTCTGTCTCTCAAGTCACATCTGCCACTTCATTGCGTCAGCCATCGAAACCAACAATACCCTCTTTATTTGTACCGCGTCTCATCCGTCGCACCACTGTCTCATCCGTCACACAAGTGTCCTTTTCCGTCGCATATCGGTCTCACTCTTTGCACCACTTCTCGCCCGTCGCATATCTGCATCTTTCGTCACACCATAGCTCTTGCTTCGCACCGCGTCTCTGATCACCATCGGATTGACAGGAACTTCTTTGACAAAGCTCACAAAACCCGCACTTCCTGTCACTCCAATAGGATTTAGTGTTATTATATTGGCTGCCCCAGTGAGGCTTTTTCAAAGAAAATTCAGCCATCAACTCTGCCGGAATCACCTCGCGAGCGGGAATTTCCTGGACATCTCGCAGTATCACTGTCCACTGGCAACGTAGTCGCCGATTGGTACAATTCGCTAAAACAAGGAGCTGAAACCGCGCAGCAGCTATTACATCAGGACCCTGGGAAAGCCCTCATGGAAATATTCAAGCATACTAGCACATTCAGTCGCCAATCCTGTCACAACTTAGGTTTATCACCAGAGTTTCAGCAAAATGAAAAGATCAACAAGTTACTCACGCAATCTGCAGCATCTTCCTCATGCACAGCCAGTTCTGAGACAGCGGATCAAAGCACACCTCGCATTTCACAAGACTTCACGCAACCAGTGGACAAACAAGATAGCGATTGCTCCAGCAGCCCCCCACTACATCACCATCGCAAAGCCCGCACCCTTCGCCTCCATATAATAAAATCGCATTCAGTAGCCTTCCCGCCAATTTCTACAGTTCCAACCCACTCACAGACCTATTTCGCCCATCGCAAACTGCACAAGTTATACCAGTCGCAATGGCCACCAGCTTGGTTTTGCAAAAATCAATGCCAACGCAATACAGTCCATCCGCGCCACGCTTTGTTTCCACGCAGCCACGACGCCTGCCCCACTATTTTGCAGAACTGGAAATATGATTCTGGGAAACAGCTGTAACCAATGACAAAGACAAGAAAACCTACGCGCTCTGCTACTTGGAGGATACGGAATACAAGTTATGGGGATCCGTGGAAACCTTTCCCGCACCAGTGACATATGAAGATTTCAAAGCATCGATTCAAAAGCTGTACAGCGGAGTTATCAGCGAAAGGCAGTATACGCAGGATCATTTAGAGCGTTTAATTGAAGAAACCCTAAGGCTCAGCATTAAAACCGCGGAAAGCCTTTGCAGCTATTATCAGCGGTTTTTAGTAATCACAAAGTATCTCATTAGCCACGAGTGGTTATCCGTGCGCCAGCAAAGTGAGTATTTCTTCAAGGGCTTCCAAGTGGACGTAGCCACAGAAATGTATTGATGGATGTGGAGCCAGTTCCCTAATGTGCATTGCAGCGACCCCTTTTCATTGGAACAAACATTAGTGGCGGCCCAAGAAGTCATCCAAGGCCAATCCTTCTACAACAAGCTCATCAATAAAACAGCTGGCCCATTGTACGCTATCAAGTCCGAATTCCCCACACTGCCGCCACTCAAGTCGGAGCCACCCATGGCCATGCAATTTGTCAAGCAAGAAGACATGGCTGCAATGTTTGAAAAACTAAGTCAAAGTATGGTGATGTCGCTAACGCAGGTAATGACAGCCAACAATTGCGCGCCGCAAACTCATGCGTACGGGCCCCCAGGAACCGGCACTAACGCAGCACCGCTAGGATCCCGCGGATGCAACTTTTGCGGAGATGTCACGCATTATATAAGCCACTGCCCGGAAGTCGAGAGATACATGGTGAACAGAAAAATCTCAAAAAGTGCGGATGGTTGTGTCGTCGTGCCAACAGGCAGCTGCATCCCGCGATACAACCAAGGAAATACGATAAAAGAGAACGTAGACGAATATCACCGATGCGCAGAACCAACCCCGACAACAGCAAGCATCCGGCCCGCAATGTACTATACAGCATGTAACAACAACACCGATACGCTCTCAACCGCCACCCCCATCATGGCATACCACACAATGGTTGAGGACACGGAGGACAAAGAAGAGCAGCTACAGTGCAGGCTAGTCACTTTCCAAATGCAAAAGAAGACAGTATTGGACAGAGTCGAGATTCCGCAGTGCACGAAGGGAAAGGGAGTAGTTCCCAAAGGAACTAGGGACACAGATAGGCCAACAGAAATAGTATTGCCCGAAGTATCAAAGGAAACACCCACGGCACATCCGTTCGCCAACATCCGCAACACCAACTACCAACCGCCTTCGGATCGACCATACGCCTCGCTTCCAAAACACTGCGACGCAACCTACACAACCCTGTCACCTGTGCAAAACGAGAAACTGGTACAACATGTCTTCAAGCACATGCTGCAAAGTCATGCAACGCATATAAGCTACAAGGAGCTTTTAGCAGTATCTCCAGATGTCCATGCCAAGCTGCGCGAATATTTAACTCCGCAACGTATTCCGGTCCCGGCGCAAGCAACTCCCACAACATTTGCGGACGTGCACCTATATGGCGCCAACACCGTGCGTGAAGTATATGCCATGCCAGACTTGGCAGAGGCCTTTTATAGTGTCAAAGGACCCGGCAAACCTCACCTACGAGTCGCGAAGGAGTCACAACAAATCCGCTGCGTACAAGGCCTGGTGGATGAACACGCAGAGGTCGATTGCGTGGTGGACCCAGGATGCTCCATCATCTGCATGTCAGAAGCGGTTTGCAACCAGCTCGGGATCCTGTACAACCCGACAATTAAAATAGATATGGAGGCTGCGAACAGTGAAGTAGACACGTCGCTCGGCATTGCTAACAACATTCCATTCCGCATAGGCAATATCGACTTATACTTCCAAGTGCACGTCATCCGCTCCCCCACCTACGACATCTTGCTCGGCCGACCATTCGACATATTAACACGCTTGATAGTACACAACTACAGCAACAAGGATCAGACCATCACAATCCATGACCCAAATAGCAACGCTGTAGTAACCATTCCAACGATGCCCCACAGCCGACCAAAGTACCACATGCACAAGAAAGAGCAGTCGGATTTTCAGAAAACCTCAAGGAATTGATACAAACTCATGGAGAGGTAGCTTGTATACTAACAATGGACCTGCATACCCAGAAGCCGTTAGGTATTCAAGCATACGCTGCAATACTTTACCCTCCCCCCCCAGTCCGATTAGACTCCGATGACTCCCATAGGACTCCAATGGAAAAATCCAAAAAGACTTCAAATATTAAGAAACATGTTTTGCATTGTTTGTTTATGTTTGCTTGATATATCTGTATGAGTTTCAAGCCATATAGTACAGAGAGGCATTGTGGAAGCTCATAAAACAAAGCTTGGACCAGACCATCCACACAACCTACTCTAATATGATACAAATACAGCTTCTACAAGTCATCATCCTCCCTACTACTTATTAGACATGCTTGGACCAGACCATCCACATAATATTTTACAAATTCATTACATTCACTACTATTATCAGTACTGCTATCAGACAAGCTTGGACCAGACCATCCACACATTCTGCCTAATATGATACAAAAACAGCTTCTACAAGTCATTACTCTCACTACTACTACTGTCAGCCACTGAACTATTAGCCTTGGCTATCCTCCTGCAAACATGGATTGTATGATATGTTAGCATTGTGTGCAAAAACCAATGAAAGTTCCCAGCAGTCATCCTTCTGAGGATTGAATCAAAACCTCCCAACCATGCATTCAGCTGTTCACAAGCCTGTGTGTTGAATGCACTTTTCTTGTATAACTGCCCATCCCTTGCTCTGCCTGTCACTACAAGATTTGGGGCAGAACCATCCCTTGGTGTAGGATTGCACCATACTTGGCATAGATAATCATCAACAGAGTGGTTTGTGTAGTGGTATGAATCCACAATAAATCGACTTGTTTTACTCCATGTTTGGTCCCAGCTACCATTGGAAATACTGGTTCTCAGTATTTGGCAGGCCTTATCAATGCAAATATAATCTGGCCTTGACTCTTCTGTTGGGAATACTTTCTCCAAGAAGTCTAGTATGTTAGAAGGTGACTCAGAAATTGCAAACTTGGCCCAACCCACAACAACTCCACATGGAGCACATATTGTTTCCACACAATAAGTTCTAGAGGGTATGAAGTGATCTTTGCCTCCATCATTGTTTTCAACTTCCTGGTCATGTGGCTGCTCATTTCTTGGCTGCTGGGTCATCCATGGCCAGGTATCATCTGCACGCCTAACTGCTCTCCTATACCCACTTATCTGTTTTGTTTGGTGGTTTCTGACAAACCTTTGCCACTTTGCCTGGTGTCCTTGACATGCTAATGTCCCATCTACTTTCTGCCTTGTGCAACGAGACACATGGCACTGACTACCATACAGATCTTCATGTAATGCACAATAAACTCCACCACGTGCATTTAAAAGTTCTGATGCACATTCCTCATATGCACATCTTGTATGCCCTATCACAATTCCATCAACCACTACCATCTTCACAGGTGATCTGATATTCTCATCCTCATCTTCTGATTCACTGTCTGATAAAGTTTGTGATCTCCTGTGCTTCTGGGTGCATTCTTTACATGAATGTCCATCTGCAGCTCTTATTATACCATTTTCACCCAAAACATGGTATGCTTCCTTTGTCACTTCTTCAATTGGTAGATTGTCTCTAATAGTCAGATTCTGATTTGACAAGGATCCAGTCATTCTAATAGATTCTTGAACAAATGCCTGCCATATTTGTCTTCTGCTGACCTTTCCCACATTTAAATTTTGATTTTGTGAGACACAGAAGGCATCATTCCAGAATTCAGTGTAGGCTGAAGTAGATGCATGAAAATTGTATGCACCACTCAGGACAGCAGAGGTAAATGATCGATCAACCCACAAACTTTGTCCAATTTTGACATATTTGGCAGAGTTAAGGTAGGTTCTTTCTGGTTGGTCCAGAAAGCCAGTAGGTGACCTCTCGTGGTCTGCATAATAAATGGTATTGCATGTGTCACAAGAGCCTGCTAAAACTGGAACATTTTCATAGGCTTTGAAACCTTTGATGAGAGTGACATATGGATATCCCTTGGCTTGGTGTTCAGGAGCAAAGAGCGTGGATTACATTTCTGTGTCTGGCATACAACAGCATCAGGACATATGACATGTATAGGCTCTATCGCCTTGTGGGACACAGGCTTTGTTTTTCCATCAAGTTTTAATAGCTTGGCCAATCTATCAAGCTTCATGGCCAATGCAATTGTAACTTGCTCTTGCATTCCAAATGCCATATCATCCTCCCTTAGCAGGAATGCATCCCCTGGTTCCTCCAATTTTTTTCTCAATGATCTTGCAAGGACTCTGATCCAAGCACTGGAATTTGTGGACCTCTCTTCTCTGTACTTCTTCACTTGCTGGCGTCTATGCAGTTTTAACAGCTGCACATTTTCTGTCAAACTCAATAGTATGACAAGGACACTGGACAATGAGATAGTTGAGTTAAAGTTTTGCATGACAAAATTGCTAAATTGTTGGAAGGTTATATCTGGGAATGGGCTTTCAGTCAATCCTGAAGCACCAACTCTTGGTATACATGCAAGCAGAACAAATGCTCCCAACCAAGTCTGTGTCAAGTACACAATCCTGAAAATGGGCATGAAAAACAAACTGCATATTTCAAAAACAAGTTCAGATGATAATACATTTCAAGCCTTACTAATTCTTCTTCTTCTTGGATTTCTTTCCTTTGACTTCTTCTTCTTTAGCATCATCCTTCTTTCCCTTCTTTTCCTTCTTTCCATCCTTTGCCTCCTTCCCCTTTTTCCTTTATTATTCTTGCCCTTTCCATCCCTGTCCTCATACCACTGTGCTAAGTCATGAAATTGGTATGATACCCCTTCCCCCCCCCAAACTTCAGAATCAGTAGGAGAGTCCAGATCATTCTGCAACCATTTTTGCATATCAGGGTAGTTGGAGACCTTAGGAAACAACTTCTTGTAGTGTGAGTACCACATGGATTTAGAAACCACCATGTCAATAATATCTTGACCTGCAGGTTTCCTACCTTTCCACTGCCCAGCTGACCAAGTTTGTAAGAGTTGAGAAGGCCCTGATGATGGTTTGATATTTCAAGTAAGCAACCCTCACACCATCATGCTCAGATGAAACATCAGGATCCCTTAACAGATGACCAGGGATCCCAAGTAGTGTTGCTACCTCTCTCCTTGAAAGGGTCCCAGATTGTGTCATGGCCTGACTTACAGGACCCACAGCAACACCAGGAGTGTGGGAATGTAAAACATTTGATGGATTGTCATCCTCCTACAGGTTTTTCAGTATGGCCAAAATAAAGATCAATCAGAAACTTTACTAGAGCTATGACAAGGGAATATTCCCCATTGTCATTGGACCAGGCAGCTGAGTCATTAATCTGGATAGCTTTCTGGTACCTTCCTTTCAGGCTCCAGTTGCCTTCTTCAAAGACATAAATCCTCTGATTGTTGTCTGGAATATTGTCAGATTTACTTGGAGAAAAATGGCCAACTCACTCTTGACAGGGGAGTATCTGTCAGCCAGGTCTGTAAGGACAGGAGTCATGGTCTTATTAGCTTCAATTTTGATGACCATCTTAGGCTTGGTGGATGATGGGCTCTCCCCAAGCATATAAACTTTCACTTTCCCAACCAATGGCCCAATCTCCATCTCTGTTACTTTCTCTGCATCAGCCAAGTTGAAAACATTTCCTTCAGCTCTCCCACGCAAAAGTCCCCTTTGTGGTAGATGAAGATCCATGTGGGGGAGGACTACCCATGTGGATATCTATAACTTTGTTATCAGTCCAGGTAGAATAAATGTGAAACTTCCATCACCATGGTCATTAAACACATTTCCAGGAATATTATCATTGTTCTCCAGTGTCTGATTATGAGTTAAATATTAGCCCTCAATCAAGTACAGGGCAAGATTGACCCTACCTGCCGTTCTGTTCCATCAATATATTCTAATGCCTCCTCCTCTAACTCATCAACAGCTCCAAGGCTCTATTTTGTTTAGCAGCTAGTCCAAATGTGACAAATTGCAACACACCTCTTTCTCCTTCCTTTTTCCTAACTTATTCTCACTCTCATTTGTTTTCCCCACATCCCCAACATCCTCAATGCCTTCTCTTTCATTCTTGTCAAGATCCTGTTATAGTAAAACTAAGATCCAAGTAATAAGGTTTGTATTATCATAACTCACCTCCACTGATTTATCTGTAGTATCCTCCTCATCAATCTCCTCATCAATCTCATCCTCACTGGTGGTCCTTTCCTTCTGTTCATATTCACTCCCTGAATCATCTGATTCAATCACAGAATCTCTACGAGCACGTGTGACTTGTTGCTTGGGCTTGCTTTGTAACAGTAGCTGGCCTGAGCGTGGACGTGCTGGAGGGGCAATAGGTATACCACTGGCTTCAAGAATTTCTTCAGAACTACAATTTGTCAAGGTAGGGTGGTGAACAGATACAAGTATATTACAGGTATATTAAATACATATAGAGATACAATGCAGAATGACTTACAAGGGTGTGGGGTGGACATGGGTGGTGTGGATGAATCACTGAGGGTGGGGATGGGTGGACAAGAGTGTGGGGGTGGTGGATGAGGTTGGGGATGGGTCGACAAGGGTGTGGGGTGGGCGCGGGCAGTGCGGGTGAGGCGCCAAAGGTGGGCGTGGGTCAATGAGTGGTGCGCGGTGGGCACGGGGTGGTGTGAATGAAATACGGATGAGGGGGGTGGGTTTATGACGGTGGGCATGGGTGGACAAGGGTGTGGGGTGGGCATGGGGGGTGCGAATGTGTTACCGAGGGCGGGCGTGGGTCGACAAGGGCGCGAGGTGGGTGTGGATGAGATACGGACGGGGGGGGTGGGTTTACGACAGTGGATGTGGGTGGACAAGGGTGTGGGGCAGGCGTGGGTGGTGTGGATGTGTTACCGAGGGCGGGCGTGGGTCGACAAGGGCGCAAGGTGGGCGTAGATGAAATACGGATGAGGGGGTGGGTTTATGACGGTGGACGTGGGTGGACAAGGGTGCGGGGCGGGTGTGAGCGGTGCGAATGCGTTACCAAGGGTGGGCATGGGTCGACAAGGGCGCAAGGTGGGCGTAGATGAAATACGGATGAGGGGGGTGGGTGGACGTGGGTGGACAAGGGTGCGGGGCGGGCATGAGCGGTGTGAATGTGTTACCGAGGGTGGGCGTGGGTCGACAAGGGTGCAAGGTGTGCGTGGATGAATTACCATGGGTGGGCGTTGGTCGACAATGGTGCAGGGTGGGCGTGGGCATTGCGGGCGAGCCGTCGAAGGCAGGGATGGGTCGTTGGTGGTGTAGTTGAATTTTGGGCGAGTCGTTGAAGGCACGGATGGGTCGTAGGTGGTGTCGTTGAGTGGTGGTGAGTTGAAAGAGCACAGGGTGGGCGTTGACGATGCGAGTGTGTTGAGGAGGGCGCAGGTGATTTTCCGATGGTGAGTAAGTTGTCGAGGGGAACAGCAAGGATGGGGAGGGGAGAACCTGGTCAGTACTCGTAAGAAGAACAAATAAAACCACTCACGGTTTTAGATGTTCTCTGACAGCGGGTAAAAGGGTGGCGGGCATTGTCGTGGTTGTGAGGGTGGGTAATACATGGTAAAGTGGGCGCATTTGGGCACATTTGCGTGTGAGTGTGTTGGTGGGGTGTGGCACAGTGAAAAAATGCGGTGGGGGTGGTGGATTGAGTCAAGAAAGCAAGGGAGAGAGGAGGAGGTACATACCTGGGGGTGTTGGCAGCTGCTGCATCTTCTTTTGCTCGAGCGGCTGAAGTCTTCCTGTTGAAAACTGTTGGAATATCTATTATCTACATACAGACACTACAAGCATAGATATCATATCTACATATAGTAGTCACATTGTTTGTAGTTATTTACGACACAATAGCTGGCAATATGAGTTGAACTCATCATCTCGGAATGGGCCCGACACTCGTCGTCCACTGCTGGACAATTCCTTCAATCCGGGTCACAAGATCTACACCTCGGAATCCAACATGGTAGCAGCAAACATGTTGCTGACAGGATTGACACAGGAACATGACAAAAACAAGTTCAACCATTCCACAGCCACGTCACGGGTCACTAGCCCCGTTCGACAAAGCTATACCTCATGGTCGACAACGCCGTAATGGGGGCACGCATCACGGAACGAGTCCAAACTCACTCAAGGTATCATTAATGTCATTACGACGCCATCGACACGATGGGGATCCGAGCAGCACTCGAAAAGTCAACAATGTGACACCGTGACAAAAATGCGCAATAGCCGAAGTCATTGCACGCGCGCTTACAGGCACTCTACACACCCTCAAAGTCCACTCTGAGCACAGTCTACATCAAGCCACACCATTTATTACCCACAACTACGCGAACCCGAGCCAAAAACCGTCAAACTCAACATACGGTCACAGACAGTTACGTCACACGTCACAGGACAGCACCACAGCGACCAACGGCCGCAAGCATGCCCGCACGCGACACATCAACAACGAGGGACAGGAAGGTGGGGAAAAAGCGGTAGAATGAGGAGATGGATAGGTAGATGAGGAAAAGGCGGGAGGAGGAAAGGTGAAGGAGTAGGCGAGACAGGCGGCACACGACTGCCAACCAACGCCGACGAGAGAACGGTCCGGCCGACCACGTTCACAACGATATAGGCACGATCCGGTGCAGGTCCATCAAGACCTTAATAAACTGAAACCGGAATCGCGGTGGCCAAGGGAACGCAATCGACAGGAGCGCCCAGCATGGCGTAATACTGCACCTGAACGATGCGGCGGCGACACAATACGATGGAGCGGTCCGTGGCAAGACCCTAATAAACTACACCCGACAACAATGTGCGCATGCAGCCCGAGCCAACGACGCCTCAAAACGGACACGAACGACGCAAAACGGTACAGAAACCATAAACGCAACCGACTACACGACACGGCCATACAGCAAATCGAACGCAGCGCAGGCAGCGCACGCAACTACCCGCATACCGCCGCGTTCACCACCCCGACGGCACCGATTCACGCGCAACGACGCGTATACGAACGCATTAACCGACGTGTGCATGCAGGCACATCAGGGAATGGCTTGCATCACCAAAACGCACCGACGGACACACGGCGCATCAAGAATCGACAGTTGAACCAGAGTGTCCAGTACAACGTTAAACTACATTTAAAGATGAGGCACCACGCGAACGGAACGGCCAGCATGCCCCGATGCATAGCAACAGGCAGGCTAATACACGAACGGCAAGGACCATGCACCCCGCGTGCATACGGACGCGATAACCGACGACGCGCCAACGCACCAACAGCACCGACGGACAGCACCGGCATACCAACGCGCCATGCCGCGCACGCCGACGCGATAGCCCATCACTACCGCGCATCACGCGCACCCAAAATCGTTCTGGAAACGATTTGACGACGAATGCAAATGCATTCAACACTCATTCCTTCAAAACTCGAACTCATTCAAGACATCTATCATTAAGAGGGAGTAAGTAAACTCCATACACACTCTTTTACTATATAATACATGCTTCTTGGTCTGAGAGGGAGTGTTGGAATATCTATTATCTACATACAGACACTACAAGCATAGATATCATATCTACATATAGTAGTCACATTGTTTGTAGTTATTTATGACACAATAGCTGGCAATATGAGTTGAACTCATCATCTCAGAATGGGCCCGACACTCGTCATCCACTGCTGGACAATTCCTTCAATCCGGGTCACAAGATCTACACCTCGGAATCCAACAGAAAACATCATTCAAGTGATACAAAATGGAAATGGGTGGGCCATACCTGTTCCCCTTGCCTCGCTTGCTCATTGTCGCCTTGTCAATGGCATCATCTGATGCATCGTCATCCCTCTTCTTCCTCCCTTTTGTCTTCCTCTTGTGCTCAGGGCTGGCTTGTGCAGAGATGGTTGATATTGTCCTCTTGCGACCTTTTTGCAATGGCGAGGTGGCGGCAGTGGCAGCGGCGGGTGCGTTGGCTGATGAGCGAGTGGTGGGCATGCTGTGTGAACGGTTGTGACAATGTGTCACACGAGTGACGTCCACAGCAATCCAGTCGCTGCGGAAAAAATCATGGGTGTCGTCACATGAGTGACATGCCCATGGCACACATCAACTGAATGTAGCACTGCCAAATAGAAATATATGTAAACAAGGCCAAGGGTTACATTTATGTACATTTCTTATAATACTTTCTAATGTATGTGATATATTCCTATCAGACTCCGATTAGTCCGATTTGACTCCGCTCCCAGTCCATTGGACTGTGTCTGATATCGTCCGATTTGACTCCTATGAAATGGTCGGACTGGGATTGGAGTCAAATCAGAGTGCAATCGGAATTTTACTGCCATTCTATTAATGAGTTTTTTTCATCGGAGTCCAATCGGAATAGGGGGGGGACAGTAAAGAGCTCCATATGCTGCAGTACCGTCGTTACCATCCACCAATCATGTAAATACTACCGAGCCCGATACCAATAACAACTTGGCTCATCTCTATCTTGGTGCTGCACTAAGTTTACACGAAGTCAAAACTGACGCCTGCGACCCGCTCATGCAAGCATATATAAACGCCACCATATCCCACAATAACCATGCTACGACTTCAGCTACGCGCAAACAGGCTTCCGCAGCACACACCCCCCGCGCACTGTAAAAACCAATGCAAACCCGCGTCACGACAATATATCACCCGTCCTCCTATCCACGCAAAAGAAGAAATACAAACCCATTGCTAAGAAAGTAAAACCCATCATCAGTCAGTTACCGAAGGAATTCAGAATCACTCACAAAATCAAGGGCGATCCACTTGCCAACCTACCAAAGCTAAGCACGACGCCACCGGAATTTACGCCATTTGGGCGATACACAGAAGAACAAAAGAGAACACTGGAGCAAGAACATGGAAGTGAATTTCTATGGCCTGAAGAAACAAAACTGATGCACGAATGTATGGTAAAGCATGACCAGGCATTCGCCTGGGACGACAGCGAGCGAGGCAAGTTCAAAACGGAGTTCTTTCTGCCAGTGGATATTCTGATGGTTCCACATACACCTTGGGTTCAGCGCAATATTCCAATTCCGCCTGGCTTATACAATCAGATATGCGACATCATCCGAACCAAGATCACCGCCGGAGTTTACGAACCCTCCAATTCATCATACAGGTCTCGCTGATTTTGTGTACTGAAGAAAACCAGGAAGCTGCGGCTTGTACACTCGTTGGAACCACTCAACGTGGTCACCATCCGACACTCTGGAGTCACACCTATCCCGGAACACTTAGCGGAGAATTTTGCAGGCCGTGCATGTGGCGCAATGTTGGACCTGTTTGTCAGATACGATGAGCGACTGTTGGCTGAGGACTCGTGCAACTTAACAACCTTCCAGACACCCTTTGGAGCCATGCGCCTAACCACTTTGCCTATGGGATGGACAAATTCGGTCCCGATCTTCCATGACGACGTCACTTGCATCCTACAACCGGAAATACCAGACCTTACAATTCCGTACATTGACGACATACCGGTCAAAGGCCCACCCACGCACTACAAACGAGACGACGGTACCTACAAGACAATACTGGACAACCCGGGTATCCGATGCTTTGTATGGGAGCACTTCCAAGGTCTCAACCGAGTGGTGCAGCGTATGAAGTACGCAGGTGGTACTTTCTCCGGAAAGAAACTAGTGTTATGTGCGCCCTCAATCACCATGGTAGGACATTTATGCACGTACAAAGGACGCAAACCCGAGAAAGACCTACTCGCTGCAGTCAAGAATTGGGCTCCGTGCACATCCCTATCCAAAGTCCGCGCATTCCTAGGAACCGTAGGAGTAGCGCGCATATTCATCAAAAACTTCGCTCGCAAAGCAAGTCCATTGGTAGCACTGACCAGAAAGGACGTGCCATTCACCTTCGGAGAAGAGGAAAAAGCTGCGCAAGAAGCTCTCAAACAAGCCCTCCTCACTTCGCCCGCGCTGCGACCCATCAACTACAAGTCCAATGCACCAGTGATCTTAGCTGTAGATACATCTTGGATTGCCGTAGGATTTTTCTTGTGTCAATGTGACATGGACAAGCCATCGGTCCGGTACTACAATTGCTTTGGATCAATCACGCTAAACGAGCAAGAGGCGCGCTTTTCGCAGCCGAAGCTGGAAATTTACAGACTGTTCCGCACACTGAAAGTGCTCAAGCTCTATCTCATAGGAGTCCGGAACCTAATTGTGGAAGTCAATGCACGTTACATCAAGGATATGCTCAAGAATCCGGATATTGCCCCATCAGCGTTGATCAACCGATGGATCTTGTCGATCCTCACCTTCCATTTCAAGCTAGTACATGTGCCTGGCCGACTCCATGCGCCCGACGGACTATCTAGACAACCGCGGCAACCATTGGATGAGGAACCCGACACTAAGGAAGATGAAGAATTCGATGACTGGATCGACAATCTCTATGGGTTCATGCACCAGATCAACACCGCGTCGTCTCGAGCACCCACCCAGCAATCAAGGTTACCACAGCGTCGGAAGTCAAAAGGGTCAGAACAGCAGCTAGGAGTGAGCTTAGGAAAGATTACGGAAAAATGTGGAAAGCCTGTCACAGCATATTGTTTGACCAATCCACATACACCGCCACCGGAAAATGAGCAATCACAGGTGCCCGAAGGAGAAGAGGACAACACATACAAAGGAGTATTCCCGTGGAGAAGTGAGACCGCATCGAAGGACGAAGAAAGGCTACGGTTGGCAAAGCGATTTTTAACGGAGCTGGAACGCCCTGACAACATGTCAGCAGAGGAAAATATCCGGTTCACGCGGTATTGTACCAAGTTTTTCATGAGGGAGGATACGCTATGGTTGAAGGACAGGAACGGAGCGCACAAGATTGTTTTAGATCCGGACAAACGGATAAACGTGTTGAGCAGTTGCCATGACAATCTAGGACACTGCGGATTCTACGCTACTCACTCGATAAGCACGCAACGGTTTTGGTGGCCGCAGATGCAAGACGATATCAAATGGTACATCAAGTCCTGTCGTGAATGCCAAGCATGGCAATTACAGTTATACCGCATTCCGCCAGTCGTCGCAGAACCCGCACCAATTTTTGCCAAAGTCTACCTGGACACTATGCATTTGCCACCGTCGAATCAATATAAGTACCTGGTCCAAGTGTGCTGTTCACTAACACACTATCCAGAATACCGCGCCCTACGTTGGGAAACGGCCAATGCTATAGGCGATTGGATCTTTGAAGACCTCATTTGTTGATGGGGAAGCTTAGTCGAAATAGTAACGGACAACGGAGTGCCCATCATCCATGCAGCCACGCACTTGGCAAAGAAATACCAGATTAACCACATCCGCATATCAGGTTACAACTCGCGCACTAACAGGATTGTAGAATGCAGCCACTATGACATCCGACAAGCTCTAGTCAAAGCAAGCAACAGATCCAACTGGGCTCCGGTGCTACATTTGGTCTTCTGGTCTGAACGCGTCATGGCAAGATGTTGCATGGGAGTATCACCTTATTTCGTGGTCACTGGCACACATCCACTACTTCTGCTCGATATATCAGAAGCCACGTACCTATTACCACCACCCGACACATTCCTGTCAACAACCGAGCTCATCGCCCAATGCACCACAGAACTACAGAAGCGTCATGCGCAAACAGAGGCATTAAAGAGCAAGGTCTACGAAGCGCGCATAGCAGCGGCAATACGATTCGAAAAAGAACACCCAACGGTAATTTGGGACTTTGACTTCAAATGCGGCGCACTGGTCTTGGTCTGCAATACTGCAATCGAGAAGTCACTAAACAGAAAAATGCACCCGCGCTACATCGGTCCATACGTCATCCTATGTCGCAACCGTGGCGGCACATATTTCCTTTGCGAACTCGACGGAACAGTACTCGACCGACCGTACGCGGCATTCCGTGTTATTCCTTACTTCGCGAGGCACTGGATAAGTATACTGGACAATGTATTAGACGTGTCGGAAGAACGTATGTGACAAATGGCGGACTCCTACTCACAAGGCAACAATGATCCACCAGTGCACATCGCACCGGAAGAAGAACTAGCCGATGACCACTCCAACCCAGAATCTGACATGGACGAGCCATGACATCCTTAAGCCGTCTCACAGTTTCACCCTTTCATTTACTTATCAGTTTCACTTTCATAGATAGAATTTCAACCACACCATTTCTGAGTTAGGACAAACACACTCATTTCTTTCTTTTATTTTTCTTTTGTTCCGCTTACACTTATTCCGTTCACCCTACTTACTAACTTACTTACTCAAACTTTTGAAGAACCGCAAAACACACAAAACTAGCATTGTCCGATGCAAAAAGACAATAACAAAATACAAAGAAATTAAGGCGACAGAGCAGGCAAAGCCGGCGAGCTCACGACCACGTCGTCCTTAGCACCTTTGACAACAGACTCCTTTTCAACAACTTCTTCCGCCCCCATTTCTGCGATCACAACCACTGCTTCCTCACTTTCGCGTTCCTCCACCGGCTGTATCTCATCCGCCGCTGCTTCTCCCAGTCCAACCTCTGCCGCGGGACGATGACAGAAAAAGTCCAATAATGAACGAGTGGCATGGTGCGTGTCGCCAGCGATGTTGCGAATTTTGAACTGCAAGTTCGCCTGCATTGCATGGAGGTCCATGATTTGTCGCAAAATCGCGTTTTGCTCGCGCAGGAAAATCGAAGTTTTGTTTGCGGACTGGGCGATGGCCGCTAAAGAGCCTTGTGCGGCAGCAGATTGAACTTGAAGTTGTTGAAGCAGCTGTACGCTGCTTGGCACACTCGTGTCCACCTCGCTCGCCAGGACTGTACCCTCCTCGACCTCGTCCGAGCCTTCATCGCTCAACTCCACCAATTCCTGCATTTTCACCACCTTCTTTGACGCCCGTTTCGCCACGGAGACGCTGCCGATGCTACAAGATTGACGCTGATTGCGACACCACACACAAGCCTTGCTTCGTGAGTTCGCCTGCGGATAACAGGGCAAAGATAGCCGCTCGCATCTAAAGTTCCATCAGCGCAGCACCCGAGACTTTGAAATAAATTTACCGGTCGCATGCTTGCTCATTCGGAGTACTGGACTTGGACCGCTTAGAGGGCCCCGCTTCAGTCCCTGCGCTTGCTTTTGACTTTGTTTCCATGCTCTCGTGGCCTCCATCTCGTTTGCCATCACCAGGTCACTAAGGGCCACAGGATCACTCACTAACATGGCCTTCTCGGCCACATGCGCTGCAGTACGCACAGACGAAAAGTCCACAGGACTTGGACTGCGGGCCTTGGATTTGCCCTTCAGACAAGGCTGTGGGTGCGCCCCTTGTTGCAAGCAAGTTCGTTCTTCTCGCAAACACCGCGCATGCTCTGCAGCTACTTGTGATGCTTCCCATTTTCATTGTGCCTCGCGACAGTCTACCTCCTCCTGCGCACGATGCTATGCAGCTTCCTCCTCCGCACGACGCCTGGCCTCTTCACGAGCTCACTGGTCTGCTGCCTTCTGTTCCTTCAGATCCACAATTCGCTGGCACTCTTCTTCACGACGCTGTGTCGCGGCCTCCTCACGCAACCGCCGCTCTTTGTCCTCCTGCAATAAATGTGCCTCCGTGGCAGCAATCTCTTCATCGAAATACGACTCAGTAGGCGTAGAAGGGGAAGACATGTTGGAAGGAAAGCAGGGAATGAGAACAGAACGAGAGGCAACAGACACAGCAAAAGAAACAAACGGACTCCCATGGAACGATAAAAGAAGCCAGGACCTTTCCCACGCAAGAGAAAGACGCCGTGTCCCATGGACCTCTAGTGTGCCAAACCAAAGTCCAACACCCGTTCAATCGAACCGATCCGCCCCCGCTGTCAAGCTACATACCATTGGATGCGCATTCACCCAGGAGAGATGTCCACATCGCAACAGAGGCCTACGATCGCAGCACATCTTCCGTCGCACAAGTAGTTTCTGTCGCATCAAACTCCGTCGGGCAGTCATGTTCATCCAATTGGCTGACTGAGGACAGTCAGATTTTTTAGTCCAGGGGAGATGATGAGCGGTGTTCCGCAGTGACTGTGTAGTGTCATCGTCATGTGTATGCGTTAAGCTATGCGAGAGAAGTCCTACCAGCGCCAGAACTATACATGCACTGAACCCGTGGCTAATTATCTGACACCTCACTCGTCCGACCGCCTTAGCAGTCAAGGTCTGCGCTCATCCACAACGCAAACCATCCAGAGTTGCAAGGCAAACCCCCACAATACCACATGCGAAACCAGTACTACCTGACCGCGCCAACTAGCGTCGATCACCTGAAAACTACCATTGAATGCCGTCTGCCGCATTAAGATTAGCCATGACACTGCCACTTCTGCGCTAGATAAGCTCGCGCCCAAAATACTGCGATCGAGACCATTTTAGCCACACGTCTACAAGCTATGGACAAACTTGGTTAAACAGAGGAAAATCTTCACCGATGGTAGCATCGATCAGCAGCCAACACAAAACGTCCAGTTCGGGAGTAGCGGCAACAGGGACAAACCGCACTAAAAGCATATACCAATGCTTATCACATAAGACACCGGAGGTCAATCATCGGCTATCGTACCCGTCAACAGTCAGGATCTTGCTATGGGTTTGCAACAGGGAAAACAACTAGCAAAATGCTCGCGCACTAAACTACATCGGACGGCGCCTTTCAGGATGACAAATTGGGATAGTAGGCCACCAAGCATGACACAGAAGAATTTGGAGTCCACTCGTATCAGTAGGTAGCAAAAAGTATATATATCATCTTATTTCATAGCAGAATAACAACATACTGTACCACCACTTTCATTTTTATCACCTTCCTTCTTTGCAATCCATAACCTCTGTCTCTCAAGTCACGTCTGCCACTTCATTGCATCAGCTGTCAAAACCAACAATACCCTCTTTATTTGTACAGCATCTCATCCGTTGCACCACCGTCTCATCCGTTAATAACACTAAAACCTATCGGAGCGACAGGAAGTGCGGGGTTTGTGAGCTTCATCAAAGAAGTTCCCGTCAATCCGGTGACGATCAGAGGCGTGGTGCGAAGTAAGAGCTGTGGGGCGACGGATGATGCAGATATGCGACGGGCGCGAAGTGGTGCGATGGGTGAGACCGATATGCGACGGCAATGACACTACGAATAAAGAGGGTGTGGTCAGTTTCAATGTCTGACTCAATGAAGTGGCAGGCGTGAAACGAGAGATAAAGGTTATTGATTGTCAAGAAGGAAGGTGTTAAAATGAGTGCGGCAGTATGGTATGTTTTTTTTTAGCTACAAAACAAGATGATATATATACTTTTTACTACCTACTGATACGAGTGGACTCCAACTTCTCTTTCCGCGTCATGCTTGGTGGCCTACTATCCCTAATTTGTCATCCTGAAAGGCGCCGTCCGATGTAGTTTAGTGCGTGAGCAATTTGCTAGTCGTTTTCCCTGTTGCAAACCCGTAGCAAAGCCCTGACCGTTGACGAGTACGATAACCGATGATCGACCTCCGGTGTCTTACACGATAAGCGTTGGTGTATGCTTTTAGCACAGTTTGTCCCTGTTGCCACTACTCCCGACCTGGACGTTTTGTGTTGGCTGCTGATTGATGCTACCATCGGTGAAGATTTTCCTCCGTTTAACCAAGTTTGTCCATAGCTCGTAGACGCATGGCTAAAATGGTCTTGATTGCGGTATTTCAGGCGCGAGCTTATCTAGCGCAGAAGTGGCAGTGTCATGGCTAATCTTAATGTGGCGGACGGCGTTCAATGATAGTTTTCAGGTGATCGATGCTAGTTGGCATGGTCAGGTAGTGCTGGTTTCGCATGCGGTATTGTGGAGGTTTGCCTTGCGACTCTGGACGGTTTGCGTTGCGGATGAGTGCGGGACTTGACTGCGAAGGCGGTCGGATGCGTAATGGTGTCAGATAGTTAGCCATGGGTTCAGTGCGTATATAGTTCCGGCGCTGGTAGGACTTCTCTTGCGTAGCTTAACACATACACGTGATGATGACTCTACACAATCACTGTGGAACATCGCTCATCATCTCCCCTGGACTAAAAAAATCTGACTGTCCTCAGTCAGTCAATTGGACGTACATGACTGACCGACGGAGTTTGGTGTGACTGAAACTACTTGTGCAACGGAAGTTGTGCTGTTGGCAGGCGCTGCGTTGGTGCTGCGATCGTAGTCCTCTGTTGCGATGCGGATATCTCTCCTGGTTAAATGCGCGTCCGGTGGTACGTAGCTGAACAGCGGGGGCAGATCGGTTCGACTGAGCGGGTGTTGGACTTTGGTCTGGCACTTTAGAGGTCTATGGGACACGGCGACTTTCACTTGCGTGGGAAAGGTCCTGGCTTCTTTTATCGTTCTGTGGGAGTCTGTTCGTTTCTTTTGTTGGTTGCTGTTGCCTCTCGTTCTGTTCTCATTCCTTGCTTTCCTTACAACATGTCCTCCCCTTCCACCCCTACCAAATCTTACTTTGACGAGGAGATTGCTGCAGCGGAGGCGCGTTTACTACAGGAGGACGAGGAGCGACGTTTGCGTGAAGAGGCCGCGACCCGGCGTCGTGACGAAGAGCGCCAGCGGATCTTGGATCTGAAGGAACAAAAGGCGGCCGACCAGCGAGCTCGTGAAGAGGCCAGGCGTTGTGCGGAGGAGGAAGCTGCGGAGCGTCGTGCGCGGGAGGAGTTAGACCGTCGCAAGGCACAATGAAAACAGGAAGCATCGCAAGTAGCTGCAGAGCATGCACGGCGTTTGCGAGAAGAACGAACTTGCTTGCAACAAGGGGCGTGCCCACAGCCTCGTATGAAGGGCAAATCCAAGGCCCGCAGTCCGAGTCCTGTGGACTTTTCGTCTGTGCGTACTGCAGCGCGCGTGGCCGAGAAGGCCATGTTAGCGAGCAATCCTGCAGCCCTTAGTGACCTGGTTACGGCGAACGAGATGGAGGCCGCGAGAGCGCGGCAACAAAGTCAAAAGCGAGCGCGAGCGGAAAGCGCGGGGACTGAAGCAGGGCCCTCTAAGCGGTCCAAGTCTGGTACCCCAAATGAGCAAGCATGCGACTGGTAAGTTTATTTCAAAGTCTCGGGTGCTGCGCTGATGGAATTTCAGATGCGAGCGGCTATTGTTGCCCTGCTATCCGCAGGCGAATTCTCAGAGCAAGGCTTGCGTGTGGTGCCGCGACCAGCGGCAATCTTGTAGCATTGGCGGCGTCTCCGTGACGAAACGGGCATCGAAGAAGGTACTGAAGACACAGGAGTTGGTGGAGTTGAGCGACGAAGGCTCGGAGGAGGTCGAGGAGGGCAAGGTTCTTGCAAGCGAAGCGGACCCGAGTGCGCCGAGCAGCATACAGTTGCTTCAACAACTTCAAGTCCAATCGGCGGCTATGCAAGGCTCCTTGGCGGCCATTGCCCAGTCCGCAAACGAGACCGCAATTTTCTTGCATGAGCAAAACGCGATTTTGCGACAAATCATGGATCTTCAAGTGACGCAGGCGAACCTGCAGTTCAAAATTCGCAACATCGCTGGCGACACGCGCCACGCAACCCATTCATTACTGGATTTTTTCTGTCATCCTCCCGCGGTGGCGGTTAGACTTGGAGATGCAGCGGCGGACAAGGTTCAGCTAGCGGCAGAAAACGAAAATGAAGAAGCGGAGGTTGTGATCACAGAAATCGGAGCAGAAGAAGTCATTGAGAAGGAGTTGGTTGTTGGAGTTGATATGGGCGACACGGTCATGAGCTCGCCGGCTTCACCTGCTCCGTCGCTTTAAATTTTTTGTATTTTGTTATCGTCGTATGTCGGGAATGTTATTTTGCGGTGGTGGTTCTTTGGAGGTTTGAGTAAGTAATTAGTAAGTAGAGTGAGCGGAATAAGTGTAAGCGGAAACAACAGAAAGATAAAAGAAATAAAAGAAAAGAAAAATGTCCTAGCTTGGAAACGGTGTGGTTGAAATTCTATCTATGACAATGAAACCGATAAGTAAATGAAAGGGTGAAACTGTGAGACGGCTTAAGGATGTCATGGCTCGTCCATGTCAGATTCCGGGTCGGAGTGGTCGTTGGCTAGTTCTTCTTCCGGTGCGATGTGCGCTGGAGGATCATCGTCACCTTGTGAGTAGGAGTCCGCCATTTGTCGCATGCGTTCTTCCGACGCGTCTAATACATTGTCTGGTATACTTATCCGGTGCCTCGCGAAGTAAGGAATAACGCGGCATGCTGCGTACGGTTGGTCGAGTACTGTTCTGTCGAGTTTGCAAAGGAGATATGCGCCGCCGCGGTTGCGACGTAGGACGACATATGGGCCGATGTAGCGCAGGCACATCTTTCTGTTTAGTGACTTCTCAATCGCAGTGTTGCGGACCAATACCAGTGCGCCGCGTTTGAAGTCAAAGTCCCAAATTACCGTCAGGTGCTCTTTTTCGAATCGTATTGCCGCTACTATGTGCGCTTCGTAGACCTTGCTCTTCAAAACCTCTGTTTGCGCATGACGCTTCTGTAGTTCTGTGGTGCGTCAGGCAATGAGCTCGGTTGTTGACAGGAATGCGTCAGGTGGCGGTAATAGATAGGTGGCTTCTGATATATCGAGCGGAAGTAGTGGATGTGTGCCAGTGACCACGAAATAAGGTGATACTCCCATGCGACGTCTTGCCGTGACGCGTTCAGACCAGAAGACCAAATGTAGCACCGGAGCCCAGTTGGATCCGTTGCTTGCTTTGACTAGCGCTTGTCGGACGTCGTAGTGGCTGCGTTCTACAATCCCATTAGCGCGCGAATTGTAACCCGATATGCGGATGTGGTTAATCTGGTACTTCTTTGCCAAATGTGCGACCACGTGGATGATGGGCGCTCCATTGTCCGTTACTATTTCCACCAAGCTTCCCCACCGACAAATGAGGTCTTCAAAGATCCAATCGCCTATAGCGTTGGCCGTTTCCCAACATAGGGCGCGGTATTCTGGGTAGTGCGTTAGTGAACAGCGCGCTTGGACTAGGTATTTGTATTGATTTGACGGCGGCAGATGCATAGTGTCCAAGTATACTTTAGCGAAAATTGGTGCGGGTTCTGCAACGACAGGCGGGATGCGGTATAACTGTAATTGCCGTGCTTGGCATTCGCGACAGGACTTGATGTACCATTTGATATTGTCTTGCATCTGCAGCCACCAAAACCATTGCGTGATTATCGAGCGCATAGCGTAGAATCCGCGGTGTCCTAGTTCATCATGGCAACTGCTTAACACGTTTATTCGCTGATGAGCTAGAGCTCTGTACAGCAGTGGACAGGGGCTCTGCCTAATGGAGTGGCTTAGTAATAGTTGGTTTTTAGTAGTCACTGTCACATAGTGACATATAATACAATACTCCCTCCCTCCCTCGTAATCAGCTTCGTTTTGCCTGTCATTCGGCTCGTGTGCCCTCCCCCCTTCCTCTCGTTTGGGGGGAGGGTTTTCTATCTCCTCACCGTTGCCATGGTCATCAGCATAGCATGCGCGCGCTCATCAATACAATGCTCACTCGAAAAGGAGGTGCTGGTAACCTTCCAACGACCTCACAAACCCCCCCCTCTACACAGCTGCCTAGCAGTGTAAAAGGTTAACAGCGCATCGGTGATATTCGTCTACGTTCTCTTTTATTGTATTTCCTTGGTTGTATCGCGGGATGTAGCTGCCTGTTGGCGTGATGACGCGACCGTCCACACTTTTTGAGATTTTTCCGTTCGCCATGTATCTCTCGACTTCTGGGCAGCGGCTTATATAATGTGCGATGTCTCCGCAAAAGTTGCATCCGCAGGATCCTAGTGGTGCTGTGTTAGCGCCGGTTCCTGGGGGCCCATACGAGCGAGTTTGCGGCACGCGATTGTTGGCTGTCATTACCTGTGTTAGCGACATTACCATACTTTGACTTAGTTTCTCGAACATTGCCGCCATGTCTTCTTGCTTGACGTACTGTGTGGCTGAGGGTGACTCCGACTTGAGTGGGGGTGGTGCGGGTGACTTGGACTTGATGGCGTACGACGGGCCAGTGGTTTTATTGATGAGCTTGTCATAAAAAGATTGGCCTTGAATGACTTCTTGGGCCGCCGCTAATGTTTGTTCCAATGAGAAGGGGTTGCCGCGATGCACATTGGGGAACTGGCTCCTCATCCATCGATACATTTCCGTTGCTACGTCTACTTGGAAGCCCTTGAAGAAATATTTGCTTTGCTGCCGCACAGATAACCGTTCGTGGCTAATGAGATACTTCGTGATTACTAAAAACCGCTGGTAATAGCTGCAAAGGCTTTCCGCGGTTTTAATGCCGAGCCTTAGGGTTTCCTCGATTAGCCGCTCTAAATGATCCTGCGTGTACTGCCGTTCGCTGATAACGCCACTGTATAATTTTTGGATTGACGCTTTGAAAGCTTCATACGTCGCTGGTGCGGGAAAGGTTTCCACGGATCCCCATAGTTCGTATTCTGTGTCTTCCAGGTAGCAGAGCGCGTAGGTTTTCTTATCTTTGTCGTCGGTTACATCTGTTTCCCGGAATAATATTTCCAGTTCTGCGAAATAGCGGGGCAGGCGTCGCGGCTGCGTGGAAACGAAGCGCGGTGCGGACGGACTGTATTGTGTTGGCATTGATTTTTGCAAAGCCGAGCTGGTGGCCATTGCGACTGGTATAACTTGTGCGGTTTGTGACGGGCGAAATAGGTCTGCGAGCGGGTTGGAACTGTAGAAATCGGCGGGCAGGCTACTGAATGCGATTTTATTGTGTGGAGGTGACAGGTGCGGGCTTATCGATGGTGATGTAGTGGGCAGGCTGCTGGAGCGATTGCTGTCTTGTTTGTCCGCTGGTTGCGTGAAGTCTTGTGAAACGCGAGGTGTGCTTTGATCCGCTGTCTCGGAACTGGCTGTGTGTGAGGAAGATGCTGCGGATTGCGTGAGTAACTTGTTGATCTTTTCATTTCGCTGAAACTCCGGTGATAATCCTAGATTGCGATGGGATTGGCGACCAAAGGTGCTAGTATGCTTGAATATTTCCGTGAGGGCTTTCCCCGGGTCCTGATGTAATAGCTGCTGCGCGGATTCGGCTCCTTGTTTTAGCGAATTGTACCAATCGGCGACTACATTGCCAGTGGATGGTGATACTGCGAGATGTCCGGGAAATTCCTGCTTGCGAGGTGATTCTGGCGGAGTTGACGGCTGAATTTTCTTTGAAAAAGCCTCACTGGGGCAGCCAATATAATAACACTAAAACCTATCAGAGCGACAGGAAGTGCGGGGTTTGTGAGCTTCATCAAAGAAGTTCCCGTCAATCCGGTGACGATCAGAGGCGTGGTGCGAAGTAAGAGCTGTGGGGCGACGGATGATGCAGATATGCGACGGGCGCGAAGTGGTGCGATGGGTGAGACCAATATGCAACGGCAATGACGCTACGAATAAAGAGGGTGTGGTTGGTTTTGACGTCTGACTCAATGAAGTGGCAGGCGTGAAACGAGAGATAAAGGTTATTGATCATCAAGAAGGAAGGTGTTAAAATGAGTGCGGCGGTACGGTATGTTTTTTTTTAGCTATGAAACAAGATGATATATATACTTTTTACTACCTACTGATACGAGTGGACTCCAACTTCTCTTTCCGTGTCATGCTTGGTGGCCTACTATCCCTAATTTGTCATCCTGAAAGGTGCTGTCTGATGTAGTTTAGTGCGTGAGCAATTTGCTAGTTGTTTTCCCTGTTGCAAACCTGTAGCAAAGCCCTGACCATTGACGAGTACGATAGCCGATGATCGACCTCCGGTGTCTTACACAATAAGCGTTGGTGTATGCTTTTAGCGCGGTTTGTCCCTGTTGCCACTACTCCCGACCTGGATGTTTTGTGTTGGCTGCTGATCGACGCTACTGTCGGTGAAGATTTTCCTCCGTTTAACCAAGTTTGTCCATAGCTTGTAGACGCATGGCTAAAATGGTCTCGATTGCGGTATTTCAGGTGCGAGCTTATCTAGCGCAGAAGTGGCAGTGTCATGGCTAATCTTAATGTGGCGGACGGCATTCAATGATAGTTTTCAGGTGATTGATGCTAGTTGGCGCGGTCGGGTAGTGCTGGTTTCGCATGCGGTATTGCGGAGGTTTGCCTTGCGACTCTGGACGGTTTGCGTTGCGGATGAGCACGGGACTTGACTGCGAAGGCGGTCGGATGCGTAATGGTGTCAGATAGTTAGCCATGGGTTCAGTGCGTATATAGTTCCGGTGCTGGTAGGACTTCTCTCGCGTAGCTTAACGCATACACGTGACAATGACTCTACACAGTCACCATGGAACACCGCTCATCACCGTCGCACAAGTGTCCTTTTCCGTCGCATATCGGTCTCACTCTTTGCACCACTTCTCGCCCGTCACATATCTGCATCTTTCGTCACACCATAGCTCTTGCTTCGCACCGCGTCTCTGATCACCATCGGATTGACGGGAACTTCTTTGATGAAGCTCACAAAACCCGCACTTCCTGTCGCTCCGATAGGATTTAGTGTTATTAACGTGCTACAGGCATATAAACTCAGAAGAGAGCTATGAAATCCCATGTCTTGATATTGCAACCACCAAACCCTCAAACAAAACATCCATTATATGAAAAGATACTGCTCCACCCAAGGACGATACTCCCCAAAACCTTATGAAAGCTTCAAAGGACGGATCATCACATTCCCTATTCCTCATCCTCCAATCACCCCTTTAGAACTGCCTCGACTAGTCAACTTCATCCGAACCCTAGCAACCCGATTAATTACCTACAAGACTCCCAGACTTTCTAACAGACATGCGACACACCCACAGGGACATGTTGAAATCCCATTCAATGCCCAATTACACTACCTTCCGAAATATATGGATCTTACATTCGATCTGGAAGAACTACCATACTATCCAGATGCAATGTCACCCTATCTCCCATCTCCCAACAGACCTTTGAACCATACCAACGATGTATACACCAAGGCAGCCCTCCGCTGAGAAGACCCCATGCTATTTGATTTTGCAGAATGACTAGGAAACGCGAGCAAAGAAATGGAGATCTGCAGATGGATTGCTACTTGATGACTCCCAGACGCAATCTCAAACCTCAACAGAGTACTCGAGAGCCTTGATTTCTTAGACGCATTTGATAGCACAGGTGGACCCACTATACCTAATTCACCCGAAAGTATCGCACCACAAGATATTGCACCTGAAACAGAAATGAACTCTGAAAACAAAATTTCTACTACTACCAGGAACGAACTAAGCGAGTCAGAAGAATCTGATGAGGAACTCGAATATGTTCCCAGCATCAGGGCATCTATGACAACTTACCAGTCTATGGATGGAGAGCTCCGAACTGTCAATTGGGATGACAAAGTATTCAATTGAACATAAAAGGATGCCTCTGGCAGCATTGGATTCTCAATTTCATACACTCACACAATGTTCTTCTTCATCACCGCTGCCTACATTGCTGCCCTCCTATTCGCCCTGCTGGTCACTGCCTGTGGCCACTACTACATTGACACCACCTCCTTCACCGCCGTCACCCATGACCTCCCACTCGAGGTCTTTGTCTCCACCACAGTCACCATTGACAACTTCGATTTCGCCAACCTCCCCACTCTTCACAAGCATCCTGAAGAACTCGCCGCCACTCCAGCTTCCCCTACGCATATACCCATTGTTCAACCTTGTAATACTATGCTCAACAACGTCAGCGAGAACCTCGCCAACCTCATCACATATTTCAACATGTTCTCTGAGCCCCTCAATTTTGTCACCGCCCTCACTCTCACCACCAACCCCCACTCACTCACCTACGACGAACAAGATGCAACACTCGCTCAAGCCAAACAGATACAGAGAGCAATTCAGACGGTGCAATGGCAGATGGAAACGGCAGAAAAGGATGCCAAAAACATCATTGAGTGGTTAGAGTCTAGACAGGATCACGGCTGGACAAACTCTTGGTAGAAGTTGGTGACTTCTCGCATACGAAGGGGGTAATGTTACAGTTTCTTCTTTGTTTCGTCTTCCTGTCTCAGTGGACAGTTTCATACCCATCATTTCTCCTTAACTGCACATCATACAGCCTGGACGCTATCTCCTTTGCTAGCTACCTTCACACTTCCTTTCTCAGGTAGTCATTGTTTCATTCCTTTTATGGTTTCCTTTGTTCCCTAATCGTATATAAACCTCTTGTACTGTAGAGTAACTCCAGTTCCAACTTAGACGAGTTTTGCTCTCAACAACAATTGACTTCAGCGCTCTTCTCTCTCATTGTTCTCCAAGGCCTTTGTCATCATTTGACTTAGTGTCTAGACCTTTGTCCAGTGACTGGGAGCGGACCAAGACTCTGCTTGTCACTGTTGACTTAGAACGAACCATGACAAGGGCATCGTCCGTAACATGAAATCCTATCTACTCCATATTGGATCCTGGGCTATTATCAATCAATCATTTCCAAAACCATCTCCTCCTGCCGAAGCGTCTACCGCTACACTCACTGCTGCTGCTGCCACTGAATACAAAAAGGATCTCAGAGAGTGGCAGAAACTTAACAATTCTGGTCTTGGTGCTTTACATCTTAAAGTATCAGACTCTATCAGGTGACACATTGCTGCAGAAGATGAGCTTTTTAAAGCATGGAAAACATTGGAAGATAGTTATAAAAAGATGACACCAGTGCTCATTTTTGATTGTTTTCAAAAAGCAGTTAAATTCCAACTCTCAGGAAAGGATCCTGTACCTGAGATCAAAAGACTAGGGTCATATTTTTCACAGCTTAGGGAAGACAAAGTCGATATTCCCGATTTTATGCAAGTGTTAATACTTGCTGCTGCTCTTCCAAAAGAATGGACCGCTGTTTCTACAGCTATGTTCCAACTCTATGGAACAGAAAAATTCACTTTTGAGACAATATCCGATTCCATTATCAGAGAATATCGTAGAGGATATGCAATGAAACAGCAGTACAATTCAAGAGAAAAAGCGAATAAAATTAGTGGTGTAAAAAGAAAAGAGAAAGATGTGTCATGGAACAATCAGAAAAAGGATGATGATAATCAGTGTCAGGGTTCTGATGAATCCAAAAACCAAAGACCTCACTCTCGCAAGGGCTTTAGAGGCAAGGGAAAGAAACGCGCCCCAAGAAGCAGACATTCCTCCTGAATCTGATCAGGAGCAGAATGCCGTCGAGATCATATCTCCGGCTCTTTCTATTGTGGCTAGAAATGTACAAGCCCCGCATGCTTCCATCCACTACCCGATTCACGGGACAGTCAAAATACAGAAAGGGAACATGGAAAAAATCTAGAGACACTAGATCACTCGCTGAGCGCATTGGTGTCATACCAATGACAGAGACATTGAAAATTCTTGACACCGTCACTAAAGATGAATTATCTTTTGAACCACCTCCTAAATGTAAAAGATCTGATATAGATCTTGATTATTCAACAGTAGGAAATCCATATGACGTTTTGGAAGAAATGTTATTTGAAAATGGTGAAAAAGATTATGACATCCCAAGGGATCCGTTTGACGATCAAATGGATCCTCTCTTTGATGATGATGCTGTAAGCCTCAGTGATGAGTTAAGTCATTCATTTGTCAATAGAGAAACTACTAAATGCTTTTCACAGCGACATGGTAGTATAAATGTATATAGCAAAAATATACATTATTTTTCTCATTGCAATAATTGTGTGAAATGTAAAGAAAATGAGTCATCATGGATCCTAGATTCAGGAGCATCATTACACTTTACTCACAATCAAAATGACTTCTTATACTATCAACAGCTAATTGATAAAAGGTTTGTACAAACTGCTGCTAAAGGTAAAACTTTACAGATACTAGGCATAGGTGCCGTTATGATCAAAATTATTGTCAATTGAAAGACAGATATTAGATTGATCAGGCCAGTCTTTTATATACCTGACATGGATACGAGATTACTCTACATGGGAACATTCCTAAATCAAGGATATTCTCTTTCAGGAAATAAAAATCATATAGATCTAATCAAAGAATCTTCAATTATAAGATTCTCACCACATGAAGAAGGACAAACCATATATTGGTTAGATTCTGAGATTCATAGTGAATCAATAAATGTTGTAACACGAAAACCAGGTTTTCATATATGGCATAAACGATTGGGACATCCACAAGATGAAGTAATCCGTAAAGGAAAAACTCATTTAGAAGGATTCCCTAATATTCCTGTTCCTAAATGGAAACAAACTTGTTCAGGATGTGCTAAAGGAAAAATGCGCAGTAAATCCTTTCCAGAGTCACAAAGTAGAGCTTTGTCTCCTTTTGACTTAATACATTCAGATCTTAAAGAAATCTCGATGATATCATATCACAAATATAAATATTTTGTGACATTTATCAATGATTTTTCTGGACATCTATGGATTGGTTTACTAAAGAAGAAATCCAATGCGGAATCTTCACTGAAACAATTTGTTGCCTTAATAAGAAATAAATATCAAAAATTGCCTAAGAAATGGCGATTTGATGGAGGAAGCAAATTCACTAAAAGTGAAAAGTACCTCAAAGATCTTGGAATTGAAATCCAAAAATCATTACCATATACATCACAACAAAATGGTAGAGCTGAAAGGATGAATCGAACTTTTTGGGAAAAGTCACAATCCCTTAGATTTGATGCCTGCTTACCACAGTCATGGTGGGAATTTGCACTTGAACAAGCAGTATACCTATATAATAGGACTCCCATAGCTCGCAATAAATGGCAGACACCATATTTTCTTATCAAAAAGAAAAAACCGAATGTATTGGATTTGTGAGTATTTGGATGCCAAGCTTACATATATATTCCTGCTGAACGCAGACAAAATAAGCTTGAAGCCAGATCTAAGATGATGATCTTTCTGGGATATAAAAATGGAATGAAAGGGTATAAATTTATGAACCCTGAAAATAACACCATTTTTATGGGAACTACAGCAGTATTTGATGAAACAAAATTTCCAAAATGTCGAAATTCTGATCAAATTCCCACATTCCTCAATCCAGAGGAAGAGTTTGAGGATCTCATGCCAGAAATACCTCATGGAACGTCTAAAGAACATAATACATCAGATGAAGAAGAAGATTCATCAAAATCAGAGAGTGATGATAACTCATCTGATGAATCTAGTATATCTCCCAAAGGAATGGGATCTGATAGTTCAAAAGACGATTCTAAAAGTGATGAATCAGATAATTCTGAAAGTGATAATTCAGACGATCAAAAACTAGACAATCAGTAAATTGACCAGATAATGGCTATGGAGATTTAGATCCAGTTGAAATCAAGAAATTTGATAGAAGAACGAGATTAGATTGATTCACACTCAATAAATTATTATTGTGTGCAATCCCTATCAATGAAACAGCTAATACAGCTGTACCTGAACATCATCACGAAATATTTCACCTACCAGTCAGCGAACAACAAGACTGGATTAATGCCGAACAAAAAGAATGGGACATGCTCATTAAAAGAGGTGTTATAATAAATCTACAACATCTCCCTGAAGGCCGAAAGGCTATAGGTTGCAGATGGGTTTATGTCCAAAAAGACAATGGACGTAAAAAAGTTCATTTAGTTGCCCAGGGTTTTTCCCAAATAGATGGCATTGACTACGATGAAATATTCTCACCAGTAGTAAGATATGAGACTTGTCGTCTCATACTTGCACTTGCAGCTCTAGAAAAACTATATATATCATTTCTAGATGTGACTGCTGCTTTCCTATATGGAAAACTGGATGAAGAAATATATATGAAACAACCACCTGGTTTTATCAATAAAGATAAGAAAAGCATGGTATATCGATTACATCGTGCACTTTATGGATTAAAACAAGCTTCATTAGCTTGGTGGAAATCATTAGACGAGTCAATGGAAAAAATGGGTTTTATATGAATACATTCAGATGCTGGTGTATTTACTTTTAAACAAGGAACCAACATAGTCATAGCAATAATCTATGTTGATGACTCAATGTTTTTGGGATCCAACAAAATCATAACATTGTGTAAAAAGCAGGAGTTTATGAATAGATGGGAATCTAAAGATCTAGGAGATCTTATTGATGGTCAATTGAAAATGTCTTATCATTCCAGATAAAGAAAAACGGGAATATCATTACCATCAATCAAAAACCCTATTTGCATAAAATAATCCAAAGATTAGGAATGAGTGATGCAACTCACACAAATACTCCTCTTCCTACTGGATATGAACCAATTAAAAATGATCAAATATTAGATCATACAATTAGATCCCAATATCAATCGGTTATTGGTTCATTATTATATCTGATGATTGGAACAAGACCAGACATTTGTTTTGCTGTAATAAAAATGTCGCAATTTTCAGCAAATCCATCATCAGATCATCTAAAACATGCAATAGGAATGGCTAGATATTTAGCCAAATCAATAGATCTCTGCATAAAATATGACAGATCATTAAGATCTGGCTTAATGAGTTATACAGACTCAGATTGGGCTTCAGATAAAAATGATTGTCATTCCACATCTGGATTCTTTACTCTCTTATCAGGAGGAGTAGTATTTTGGATGTCTAGAAAACAGAAAACAGTGGCACTATTGTCAACAGAGGCAGAATATATGGCCTTATCTGACTGTGCTAGAGAAAACAAATGGATTAGATCTATTCTTACAGAAATCCATTTTCCCATAACAATTGCACCAATATATGGTGATAATATGGGATCTCTATTTATTGCAAATAATCCTGTTACTGAAAAATGTTCCAAACATATTGATATCAAATATCATCATATACAAAAACTCATAGATAACAAAGAGATTGAACTACAATTCATCAAAGGATCTGAAAATCCTGCAGATATTCTGACTAAAAATCTTGGTTGAATATTATTTCAAAAATTTATACCAATGTTAGGTTTATCAGAATCATTAAATTGATTATTGATGGCCCTGGAGTAGGGCCTTAAACTGCTTCATTTTACTGCGATAAAGAGAGCAGTCTATCACTGTTGAGATTACTCCAGTTGAGAAACAAAGACTGTTGAACAGCTTTATCATTATGGGTAAGAATAAAAAACCCTGCAGTAAAAAACAACAACCTATTCTGACTATTGGAGGACACTCCAACATTGGACATGAATGCAAGCGCTCGTCTCACTGCCAATTCGAGCAAACTCTACCTCCACTGTTACGGACGATGCCCTCGTCGTGATTCATTCTAAGTCAACAGCGACAAGCAGAGTCTTGGTCCGCTCCCAGCCACTGGACAAAGGTCTAGACACTAAGTCAAACGATGACAAAGGTCTTGAGAGCGATGAGAGAAAAGAGCGTTCAAGTCGATCATTGTTGAGAGCAAAACTCATCTAAGTTGGAACTGGAGTTACTCTACAGTACATGGGGTTTATATATGATCAGGGAACAAAGGAAACTATAAAAGAAATGGAACGATAGCTACCTGAGAAAGGGAATATGAAGGTGGCTATGAAAGGAGATAGCGTCCAAGCTGTACAGTGCGCAGTTAAGGAGAAATGATGGGTATGAAACAGTCCGCTGAGACAGGAGGCCGAAACAAAGAGGAAACTGTAACATTACCCCCTTCATATGCGAGAAGTCACCGACTTCTACCATGCAGATGTCCATGCGTGATCCTGCCATGACTCGAGCCAAGTGATGACATTGCCTAGGTCCGCTGCTGCCGTCTCAGCTCGCCATTGAAGACTTCAAACTGCTAGCTGCAATTGCTTTGCTTGTGCTAGCACTGAATCCCTTTCTTCGAGAGTAAGGGAGTGTGGGTTGGTGGTGATGGTGAGCCCTGTGACGAAGTCCAAAGGTTTGGTGAACTGGTTGTAGAGGACCAGTATTTCAGCGAGGCAATCACTGACATTTTGAAGCATTGCATTGCAAGGGTGGACAATGACGGGAGGCGTAGTGACTGCAGCGGTCGGTTCGATAAGTTCTGCAGGGTGTTCGTGCAGCTTGGGGAGGTCAGCAAAATCAAAAGTCGTCGATGGTAACAGTGGTCTCGACAAAGACCTCGAGGGGGAAGTCGTGGGTGGCGGCGATGAAGGGCGATAGAAAATTAACCGGTTCGATATAGTAATGGCCACATGTGGTGACCAACAAGGTGAAGGCGAGGGCGGCGAAGTAGGCGACGGCGGTGAAGAAAGACATTGTGCAAGTGTATGAAATTGGGGATCTAGCACTGCCAAAGGCGTCCTTTTATGTTCAATTGAAGACTTCGTCATCCCAACTGACAGTTCGGAGTTCTCCATCCGGGGCCCGATAAGTGAATGTGGATGCCCTGATGCTGGGAACATATTCGAGTTCTTCATCAGATTCTTCTGATTCGCTTAGCTCGTCCCTGGTAGTGATGGAGATTTCATTCTCAGGGTTTGTGTCTGGTTCAGGAGTGACGTCCTGTGGCGCAATACTTTCTGGTGAATTGGGTATAGTGGGTCCACCTGTGCTGTCAAATGCATCTAAGAAATTGAGGCTTTCAAGTACTCTATTGAGGTTTGAGATTGCGTCTGGGAGTCGTCGCATAGTGACCCATCTGCAGATTTCCATTTCTTTGCTGGCGTTGCTTAGCCGTTCTGCAAAATCAAATAGTATAGGGTCCTCTCGGCGGAGGGCCGCTTTGGTGTATACGTCATTAGTGTGGTTTAAAGGTCTGTTGGGCGACAGGAGGTAGGGTGACATTGCATCTGGGTAGTATGGTAATTCTTCCAGATCAAATGTGAGATCCATATATTTCGGAAGGTAGTGTAATCGGGCATTGAATGGGATTTCGACATGTCCCTGTGGGTGCGTCACATGTCCGTTAGAATGTCTGGGAGTCTTGTAAGCAATTAATCGAGTTGCTAGGGTTCGAATGAAGTTGACTAATTGAGGTGGTTCTAAAGGATTGATCGGAGGATGAGGAATGGAAAATGTAATGATTTGTCCTTTGAAGCTTTCGTATGGTTTCGGAGAATATCGTCCTCGAGTGGAGCAATATTTCTTAGTGTATTGGATGTTTTGTTTGAGAGTTTGGCGGTTGCGATAACGGGACATGGGGGTTTTACAATTGTCGTCTGAGTTTATATGCTTGCAAAACATCCGCAGCATTGCTTAGATTGCGCTCAGGTTCCCAGGAGTTGTCATTCGGACCATATCCTTTCCATTTGACCAAATATTGATGTCCTGCTCCGCGTTTTCGATGTGTGAGAATCGCTTCCACCTCAAACTCTTCTTGTCCATTTACGAAATCAGGGGGTGGAGTAGTATAATTTGGTCCATGCATTTCAGTTTCTCTATATGGCATAAGGAGTGACGTGTGAAAGACTGGGTGAATGCGCCATTGTTTTGGTAACTTGAGCCTATATGTTACTGGTCCTAGGACTTGTTCGACTACAAAGGGTCCTTCTCGTTTGGGCGCCAGTTTGATATGGTATATTGAGGTTTCTATTTTCAAGCCATACTTTATCTCCTTGTACAAATTTGATTGCTTTGTCCCTGACTCGTCATGCAACCATCTGCCTTGCTAGTTCGTGTGTGGCTAGCGCTTCTTCTCTAGCTTTTCGTAGTAGCTGTAGGCGTTCCTCAGCAGCAGGTGTTGTCATTTTTTGTACAGCGGTTGGTAATGCGACGGGATTTGTTCCATACATGAGTTGAAACGGGGAGGCTCTAACTGAGTCATGGTGTCGATTGTTATGAGCAAATTCGGCGATTGGAAGTAGTTGTTTCCATCTATGGGGTTCGTTTGTGCAAAATATTCGAAGGTATACTTCTAGTTCTTGATTAACGCGTTCTGTTTCTCCATCGGTCTGTGGATGATAGGCTGTGCTCATTCTATGATCGATCCCTAGCGTCTTTCTGATTTCCTGGAAGACTTTAGCTGAAAATTGTGGTCCTTGATCCGAGATGAGTATATCAGGTAGTCCAAAGCGTTTGAATATCTCTGAAATGTAAAGATTGGCTGTTCCTAGTGCGTCGATGGTTTTCTTGCAAGGAGTAAGGATTACCCCCTTTGTAAGACCATGGTCCACCGTGACCAGAATCGCATCATATCCGTCTGCGATAGGAAGATCTGTAATGAAATCTAGTGTGACCTGCTGAAATGGGCGAGTTGCTTTGGATCCAATGGGTAGAAGAGCCGGAGTGTTCGGATGAGTATTCACCTTCATCTGTTGGCAGGTAGCGCAACCTGTAATCCATTCTTTGACATGTTTATACATTCCTGGCCACCAGTAATCGCGTTGGAGAAGTTCAAGAGTTTTCATGTGTCCTGGGTGTCCAGAGGTGAGCGATTCATGAACTGTCTTGACGATCTGCGTCCTGAGTGTTCCGTTATCCGGGATGTATGCTCTATCAGTGTATCTGTTACGGACGATGCCCTCGTCGTGATTCGTTCTAAGTCGACAGCGACAAACAGAGTCTCGGTCCGCTCCCAGCCACTGGACAAAGGTCTAGACGCTAAGTCAAACGATGACGAAGGTCTTGAGAATGATGAGAGAGAGGAGCGTTCAAGTTGATCGTTGTTGAGAGCAAAACTTGTCTAAGTTGGAACTGGAGTTACTCTACAGTACATGGGGTTTATATACGATTGGGGAACAAGGGAAGCTATAAAGGGAACGAGGCAGTGACTACCTAAGAAAGGAAATGTGAAGGGGGGGGGGGGGGGGGGGGGGAGGGGGGGAGGGGGGGGGGGGGGGGGGGGGGGGGGGGGGGGGGGGGGGGGGGGGGGGGTACTATGAAAAG